>PITA01020070.1:0-35871 GCA_004023965.1 Spilogale gracilis | reverse complement strand
GTTCCCTCTCTGACTGTGTTTCTCTCTGTCAAAATAAATAAAATCTTTAAAAAAAAAAAAAAGGGCTGATATCCAAGACCTATAAAGAACTCCTCAAACTCAACAACCAAAAAACAGATGATCACATCAAAAAATGGGCAAAAACAAACTGAGGGACTTGGAGGGAGGGGCTGGAGGGATGGGAGAGCCTGGTGGTGGGTACTGGGGACACCTAAAGCATGGAGCACTGGGTGTGGGGAATGGGGAATGAATCTTGGAACACTGGGAAAAAAAATTTAGTAACAATAAAAAAAAAAAATAATTAATAATAAAGTGATTAAAAAAAAGAGAACAAAATGGGCAGGAGACATAAAGAGGCAGTTCTCCATAGAAGACATACAAATGGCTAACGGACACATGAAAAAATGTTCATCATCATTAGCTATCAGGGAAATTCAAATCAAAACCACACTGAGATACCACCTTACTCCAGTCAGAATGGCCAAAATTAACCAGTCAGGAAACAACAAGTGTTGGAGAGGCTGTGGAGAAAGGGGAACCCTCTTACACTGTTGGTGGGAATGCAAGTTGGCATAGCCACTTTGGAAAACTTGGAAAACAGTGTGGAGATTCCTTAAAAAAATTAAACTAAATCTATGACCCTGCAATTGCACTACCGGTTATTTACCTTAAAGATACAGATGTAGTGAAAAGAAGGGTCATATGTACCCCAATGTTCATAGCAGCAATGGCCACAATCGCCAAACTGTGGAAAGAGCCAAGGTGCCCTTCAACAGATGAATAGATAAAGAAGATGTGGTACATATATAGAATGGAATATTATGCCTTCATCAGAATGGATGAAATACCCGACTTTTGTAGCACATAGATCGGATTGGAAGAGATTATGCTGAGTGAAATAAGCCAAGCAGAGAAAATCAAATATCATATGGTTTCACTTACTTGTGGTGCATAAGGAATAATATGGAGGACAGTAGGAGAAGGAAAGGAAATGTGGACTGGGGTAAATCGGGAGGGGAATGAAGCATAAGAGACTTTGGACTCAGAAACTATCAGAGGGTCTTGGAATGGAGGGGAGTAGGGGGATGAGTGAGCCTTGTGGTGGGGACTGAGGGCACAAATTGCATGGAGCAGGGTCTGGGGCATAAACAATGAATCTTGGAACACTGAAAACATAAAATAATGTAATAAAAAAGAAAAAAAAACAAAATAAAAAAATTAAAATTAAAAATAAAATAAAAAGGGGCGCCTGGGTGGCTCAGTTGGTTAAGCGACTGCCTTCGGCTCAGGTCATGACCCGGGATCGAGCCCCACATCGGGCTCCCTGCTCATGGGAAGCCTGATTCTCCCTCTCTCAGTCCCTCTGCTTGTGTTTCCTCTGTAGCTGTGTTTCTCTCTGTCAAATAAATAAATAAAATCTTAAAAAAATAAATAAAATAAAATAAATAAATAAAAATAAAAGAACTTTACAAGCAATTTCAAAAAGGATCCAAAGAACTTTGCCTTTTCTAGGAAAACCCCGGTTGACTACTGTTGACCCCTGAACAATTCAGCGATTAGGGGAGCTTAACCCCCACAGTCCAAAGTTCCTAAATAACTTGTGACTTCCCCTAAATTTAACTTCTAAGATCCTTAGTACAGTTTACTACATAAACAGTCAATTAACACAGATTTTGTGTGTTTCATGTATTCTATACTGCATTCTTAGAATAACATAAGCTAGAGAGAATAAAATGTCATTAAGAAAACCATCAGGAAGAGAAAATACCTTTCTAGTCCTGCACTGTATTAACGGAAAGGAAGTCCATGACTGTGTGGACACCAGGTTCACACCCTTGTTCAAGAGTCGACTATACTTGCACTTTCCTAACTGCCTGCTTCTCCCTTAGCTTCAAAGACCTCACTACGCATCATACTGCCTTTTCTCCTTTCTTTCTCCTTCTCTTCTTATCTTTTCACTTCTTTCTGATAAATATCCATTTTTATCACACTCTGTTCCTCACCCTGCCCTCTTTTCAAAAATCAATAGTCTCACCACTACCAATGTTCTTGTGTTCTGTTTGATCTTTCCCTCACATCCTTTCTGTTCCCGCCATTGTTTGCCTGTTTCAAGCCCCCTTTCCCTCCGGCCCCACCCTCCTCTTGCTTCTCTTTAGCTGCTGCTCTCCCTGGTCCCCTTCTAGGTTGCTTTCCTCAGAGCACACAGGCCTGACAGAATGAGGACACTGAATACAGTTACAATAATGTCAGCAGCTCAGGGGAGAAAAAAAATGAAAAGGGGGAAAAGAAAAAAAAATCAAGGTTTTAATTAGATATCTGTGCCACTGCCTCACACTTAATATGCAAATTTTTAGCCTTTCCATTGTTAAGTGAAATGGGAGTTTTATTTAAATGTAAAAATGGCTAGGAGATGAGGAAGGGTAATTAAGTAGCACTGAAATGTAAACTCATGTTGCACAATGCCTGTGATAACATATGGAAGCAAAAGGAGCCTGCTCTCTATAGGGAGTGGTGAGCCTTGGCTTAACATCACCCTTGCTTGATGAGGATGATGACAGTGAGGATGGTGAACCTGATGCTGCTGTCCCATTTTGATGTGTGTGCAACGCTCTGGTTCAACAGTACTTCATTCTCCTCATCATATTTAATCCTCAGCAATATTCCAAAAATCCAGGGCAAATTGACTAGCTCTTTTGTACAGATGAGAATGAGAGTCTCAAAAACGGTAGTGACTTATTCAAGATCTCCTAGCTGGTAAATAGTCGAGTCACCCAGGGTTCTTTCTCCTATTTTGCACAACCAGAACTGGGATTGCAACACTAATGAAAAACGTTTGATTACAGTGTGAAGAACCTGAACTTTAAAAAATAATTTTTGTACCTCCATTTGCTGATGACATTTAATTGTAACTTTGGGGGATAAGCCTGGTGGCAGGAAAATTGCCACCTTACCTCAGAGGTTCTCCTTTGTTCCATTATTAATGCTCTGAACTGATGCAGCACTTGAAAAACTATAATTCACAGCATTCACTGCAGTAGTAATTGCCATACTTCTAATACTAGGAAGTATTGATCATCTATGTATTGCCAGGCAATGTACATTTTCCTGTCTCTACTATTACAAATAATGTTTTAATTATAAGAATACAATTCTATTAACAAATAGAATCTAACAATCTATTAAACAAATAAAATGTGTCCAAAATTAATTCTAAGAATATAAATATGTGCCAGTATTATCATCATGAATCATTCTAAAAATCCTTAGAAAAAGTGAATTAATAGAAAGTAAACATTTATTTATGATCTTTCCATAAGTGAGAGCTCTCTTAAGATAAAAACTAACATCATGCTTAATAGAAAGAACCACTAGAGGCAATTGTATGAAAGGAAAAATTACATAGAATATGTCAGTTATAATTATTAATATTCAACATGTTTTAGGGCATTCTAGCCAAAGCAATGAGACAGGAAAAGGAATACAAAGAATATGTAAAGAAAACAAAAATCATCTTACTTAAAACTGATATATTTTCAACTTCAAGAACCCAAGGATATTTATATTATTTGAAAAATTAAAGAATACATTACACATATCTTATAAAATAACCTAAGATAGTAAAGATATAAAATTATCTTTTATGTATCCTTTTTTAAAAAAGATTTCATTTATTTATTTGACAGACAGAAACACAGCTAGAAAGGGAACACAAGCAAGGGGGAGTGAGAGAGGGAGAAGCAGGCTTCCCGCAGGGTAGGGAGCCTGATGCGGGGCTCGATCCCGGGACTCCAGGATCATGCCCTGAGCCAAAGGCTGAATCACCCAGGTGCCCCTTGCGTACCCTTTTTGAGAGCAAGGAAAGATATCTGTTTCAAAACAGTATCAAAGTTTAGGGAGCCCCCAGTGTGGCTCAATCAGTTAAGCATACACCTTCAGCTCAGGTCACTATCTCAAGGTCCTGGGATCAAGCTGGGATTGAGCTGGGATCTAGCTGGGATCCAGCTAGGATCAGAGCTGGGCTTACTGCTCAGTGGAGAATCTGCTTTTTCCTCTCCCTCTGCCTCTCCACACCACACCTTCCCCTCCTCTGCTCATGTGCTCTCTCTCTCTCTCTCTCTCAAATAAAATCTTACCAAAAAAAAGTATCAAAGTTTTTAAAAAATATATATATATAAAAAACATCAAAGTAAAAGTCCCAAATGCATCTGCCCTAGTTTTTATTGGGGGGAGGGGAGACCTTATATTTTTAAAGAAATCTAAGATTTAGGAATAATTAATTCCTAAAATTAACCAGAATTGATAGCATTTATAAGGGAAATGGAATTGGATTGAATAAATAGAGACATTTTGGAACCACGACATAACTTATCTTCATGAAACAAAGAATTGAAAAGGGGAGCACCCCCAGCATGATCTTTCTTCTTACAGATAGTAAGTCTTCAGTCTTCAGCCAAGAGAGGACAGAGCTGCTATTAGTAATACAAGATGTCAGGGACGGTGCATGATCTGCCCCTCCTGCCAAGCCCAAGCCACTGGAAACTTTGGTGGAGGTACCTGTGAATGTGAATGAAAGCCCCTCTGGGCTTTCCCCCACCTAGAATCTGGCAAGCCCTGTACCCTGTGGGTCAGGGCAATATGTCCTTTGTGTGCTTATCCAAGACATATAGTTCCATTTAATCCTCCTCCCTGTAATCATATCTCTGTATCTCTTATTTGTATTCCTTGATCCCTCTGCCTCAATGGTCTCAGCTTCTGTGAGTTTAAGCAATCACTCTGTACCCTGCAGTAACAATACTAATCCTGTCTCTAGGGCGGTGCAAAAGCAGTTAAAGATTTAACTGCACCACCCATCTTCCTCATTTGGGAATAATAAAAGACTGGGGCCCCTGTCAGTCAAGAGAGACAAAGGCAGAGGCAAAGGCAGAGAACCTGCAAAGAGAGACAGAAGCAAAGCGAGGAGGAGAGAAACAGAAGCAAAGAGAGACAGAGATAGAGAAGCAAAGAAAGTAGCAGAAACATAAGCAGACAGAGAGCAAGAGAGACAGAAGCAGAGCAAGAGGGCCAAAGCCAGAGCTAGAGAGCTAGAGCTAGAAAGCCAATGCTAAAAAGCCAGAGCGTGCTGCTGAGCTTGCTTCATAGGTCTCTCCTGCCTAACCTCGGGTTTGTCAGCTTGCATCAGATTTTCGTGTCTGTGTCATTATTTCACCTGCCAGACATCCCGCGGTTTGGGACCCACACCTCTGCCTAGGCTGGTGCGCTGGTGGCGACAACAAGAGCTAACTCAAATAAATATGTGCATCAGTTACCTACTGTTCAATAAAAAGTTCCCTTAAAACTTAGTGGTTGAAAACAATAAATATTTATTATCTAACACCATTTCTGGAAGTCATGGATTTGGGAAGTACTTAGCTGGGTGCTTCTGGCTTAGAGTTTTTCATAAGGGTACAGTCAAGGAGCTGCAGTCTTCTGAAGGCTTGTCTGGGTTTGGAGGATTCACTTCCAGGATGGCTCACTCACATGCAGGGCATGTTAACACTGCTGGTTGGCAGGAGAATGCAACTTCTCACTACAAGGACTCTCCATGTCCTCATGTCATGGCAGCTGTTTTCCCTTACAGTGACTTGTCCAAGAAAGAGGCCCAGGATGCTTTTTACAACTTTGCCTTAGGAATGCATGCCATTACTTGGTTGTATGCTATGGTCACACAGACCAATCCTGATGCATTACAGTAGAGAACTCCACAAGGACACGGATATTAGGAGGTGGGGAACACTGTGGACCTAGAAGAACCTAATTATCATGACAGATTATCTAAGAAAACACAATGGTCTTGTAACACAAATGCAGCTTCAAACTAGATTAGCAAAAAAGCAGCTCTAAGCCTTCATTTATTCAATTTCTTCAATAACAGTTATGTATCAGAAATCTGAGAGGACAAAGAAAAAATAACCATTTCAATAAAACAGAAGCATAAGAGGTTGAAAGCCAGATAGAGGCTAGGAAATGAACCAGGACGGCTACAGCTCAATATATATTTCAGGAAAAGAACTAAAAGGGGATTCAACATTACATAAAGAGTAGAGAGTAGGAGCAATGAGGTATCCACTCACCACGTAGGTCATACCATGTTTGAGAATATGTATTGATAAAATATTATAGAAAAAAAAAGAGGGGGGAAGACCACTCACAAAATTCCAGGAAAAGCATAGTTTAAGAAATCACTTCCATTGAAAGACAATGTGAATTTACTTAATGCAACTGAACTATACACTTTAAAAAGGGTCAAAATGGTTAAGTGCTACGCTATGTATATTTTATCACATTAAAAATTTGATTTCCAGGATCCTAGTAGAGAATTTAAAAGACTGTCTGATAATCTTTAAAAAGGCAAGAAAGATGGCCCCTCTCTCTCTGAAAAGAATGAAGGAGGCAAAATAGAATAGATCTGAGAAGGAAAAGTAGGATGAACTAAATAGTACAGCTAGGTAGAAAAGGAGAACAAGGAAGGGGTCTGAAATCAACATTACATTTTAAAGTGACACGAGAAGTAAACTATATTAGATGTGAAGCTTCAAGAAATCAAATCAGTATGGAGATCAAAACTATGAAACTCTCCCAGCATACACAGGAAAAAAAAAAAACAAGGAATTTATTGAGAGAAAGAGAGAAAAATCACTGATACAAAGCAAAAAGCATGAAGAGCCAACATATGGACAAATAAGTTTCTTCAGAAGGAATTATCCAGAACCAACAATCAGTTCTTAACAGAGATTCACTTTCTTGTGCTGCAAAAAGGCTTGTGTGTATGCAATAATGCCATCATCACACGCGGGGGGAGGAGGTCGATTGTGAGAGACAGTCCTACACTTCTGAAAAGACTTTTATACCCAGAAATAAAGAAAGGAGTATCTTCATTCCTTTTAAAAGTAAATCAGTCACTCATTAAGTTACAGAAATCAGAAAATCAGGCTTTAGAGTGAGCTCTACTTTCTCACTAAATGCCAATATAAGGGAGGAGTAACTACAGGAGTTTTGAGGATAAAGACTGTGACCTTTGGATTATGTACTCAGAAAATATGCCAATCACACATTTGGTGGCAAAAAACAAATCTTCATAGATGTATGCCCCTGAGGGATGGGTTATGTACGCCATTTATTACTGTCTCTGGCACCTACCTCTCAGCTATTGCTGCAAAACATGTCTCCAACAAATATTTTCACATGAAAGAAGAAATATTCCAAGAATCAGGAAAATATAGCATTCACCCATCTTTTTGTTAAACTTCTTGAAAAACATTCTATGCAACTTAGAGATGAAACTAAGGGAAAATCTAATGAATGACACCTCCAGGGGATTCTTGAAAGGCTTAAGGGGGAATGTGACATTAAGAGATGAAGCTAAAGAATTATTATAAATCTGGGGTGCCTGGGTGGTTCAGTCATTAAGCACCTGCCTTCAGCTCAGGTCATGATCCTGGAGACCCGGGATCAAGCCCCACATCGGGCTCCCTGCTCAGCAGGAAGCCTGCTTCTCCCTCTCTCACTCCCCCTGCTTGTGTTCCCCCTCTAGCTGTGTTTCTTTCTGTCAAATAAATAGATAAAATCTTGAAAACAAAATTTATAAATCCAACAAGCTCAATGAAAGTACAAATATCTCAATACATAATTTTGGATTGCAAGCTCAAAATGTGATTTTGATAAAGTCCAAGAAACACAAGTGGCAAGGGAGTGAGGATGGAGAGGAATTCATTGCAATTGTTGTCTCAAATAAGAGCACATGAAAAAAAATTTACTCACCTTGAATAATTAGACTCACACATGTTAAAAAATACTTCTGGGAAACATAAATGTAAGTACGAGTATAAATAAACACGATATATTCATTTCAAAAGACTATACAGGATAAAAGAAAAGAAAAAGTGTTTCAAACAGCACAAAGTATAGAACATGAAGACTGCTAGACAGAACAAAAGCAGAAAACAAAAAGATGACAGGGAACAAATACATCAGTTTTAATAATACCTGTAAGTTGGTTATACTTCCCATTAAAAAGAAATAGAGGCTGAGATTGGATTAAAGGAAGAAAAACAAAAACAGAATATATTTCTGTTCTGTTTACAAAAGATATACTTTAATCAGAAGAATACAAGTATGACTTTTTTTAAAGGATGGGCAAGTGTATTTTTAATACTAAAAAAAATCAAAGGAGGGAGTACAATATTAATGTCAGATAAAGTTAAATACAAGGCTAAAAACATTAAGTGGTTAAAAAAACTCATTTATATTGACAAAGGGAACAATTCATTATGAATCTTTAACTATTTTTAATCTTTGTGCATGAGATACACAAACCAAAAGGTATTAGAAATGCATGAAAACACTATATTAAAATCTGATAACTATTTTTAGATTCATGTTTGAGGAAGCAAATAATTTGATATGGTTATCTACAATCTGAGTAATAGAATTATCTTTCTGTGTGCTTTCATATGTATAATATTTATCTTATACCATATATGTATTTATGAAGTATTTTATACTATATAAAGCAAGTATAACTAGGTGTTCAAGTGTATATATATAAAAATATGCCCAATTTTTATACATTGTATATATCTTTTTATAATACCTAGCATTGTGTAGTATATATTAACATAATTATTTATAAGCTCAACAGCTAATGAAACATTTATCAAAATTAATCACAGAAATTTCTAAAATTAATTCAAGAAGTACAAATCTTGTATCAACAACAAAAACATTAGAAAATAATGCCAAAGAATAACTCACAAATTAGGCCTGAACCTGAATGGGTTTATTGCCAATTTCTATCAAATTGTTGAGGAATATAGATTATTTATTGTATTTAAAATGATCCAGAATAGGGGTGCTTGGGTGGCTCAGTTGTTAAGCTGCTGCCTTTAGCTCAAGTCATGATCCCCGAGCCCCAGGATCAAGACCCACATCAGGCTCCCTGCTCAGAGGGAAGCCTGCTTCTCCCCTTCTTACTCACCCTCCTGTGTTCCCTCTCTAGCTGTGTTTCTCTCTGTCAAATAAAGAAATAAAAACTTAAAAAAAAATCCAGAATATAAAAAGAAGGAAAATCAACTAATACATTTAATTATGGTATTAATATTATTATTTTTAAAGATTTTATTTATTTATTACAGAGAAACAGAGCTAGAAAGGGAACACAAGCAGGGGGAGTGAGAGACGGAGAAGCAGGTTTCCCGCTGAGCAGTGAGCCCAAGATCATGACCTGAACCGAAGGCAGATGCTTGCCAGCTGAGCCATCCAGGTGCCTCTTAACTATGCTATTATAAATAATACTCACAAACAATATTATTAAATATGTGGTAAACAATTGATGTTCCTACTTTAACCATTAATGCAAAAATGGTAAATTAAATATTAGCAAATGAAACATTCCAATGTTACCAATAATATCATTATTTATATACACATTAATCAAAGGAAAAATACATACAATTGTTTCCATAACTTGTGTGAAAGGTAATTTGATAAAACCTATCCTTTTCTGAACAAAACATTTTTATTGAAATAGAAGAAGAACATTCTTTAATACAATAAGTGTAGCCAGCACCATACCTAACAGAAAATCACTAGAAATATTTCTATTACAAAGATGAAAAAGAGGTAGATCTCATTAGCTATTACCATTATTAAATATTGCTTCTGAATACCACTCATACCAATTATATCCAAACTATTTCTGAAAAGAAACTTTTCCCAACTAATTTTCCTTGGCTAGATTACCCCGACACCAAAACCAGACAATAACATCACAGACCAACAGCCCTCATGAAAACAGATGCAAAATTCTTAACAAAGTATTGACAGATTCAATTCACTAATACAAAAAAAGTAGAGTATATCATACCACACGAGGTCTATCTATCCCAGGAATGAAAAGTTGGTTTAACATTAAAAATCAAACAGCATAATTGCCCCTGGGTGGCTTAGTCAGTTAAGTGTCTGCCTATGGCTCAGGTCATGATCTCAGAATCTTGGGATTGAGCCCCCATGCCAGACTCCCTCTTCTCCCTCTCCTTCTGTTCCTTCCACCTCCATTTGTCTAACTCTCTCAAATAAATACATAAAATATATTTTTTAAAAGTCATCCAGTATAATTCATTATATAGTCAGTTCAATAGATGCCACACAAATGATTTGACAAAATGAGAAATCCATTCATGCGTAGTGAAAACAAAAGAAAACAAAATGTGATGAAACCATCTGGGGAAAGTCTATAGATAAAATTACACTTAATGGAGAAAAATGAAATGTTTTTCTTCCAATCAGGATCAAGACAAGGATGTCAGCTATCATCATTTATATTTAACATTACATTGTTGGAGAATCTAGCCAGTGCCATAAGGCAAGAAAAAGAAATGGTAAGACATTCCTCACTAAATGATTGGTACAAAAGTAGTGAAAAAGTCTTTTAAAAAAAATAAATATTTTATTTATTTATTTGACAGAGAGAAACACAGCCAGAGAGGGAACACAAGCAGGGGGAGTGAGAGAGGGAGAAGCAGGCTTCCCACTGAGCAGAGAGCCTGATGTGGGGCTCGATCCTGGGTCTCTGGGATCATGACCTGAGCCGAAGGCAGTCACTTAACCAACTGAGCCACCCACGTGCCCCATGAAAAAGTCTTTATTCACAGAAGGACATAATCATTTATATAAAAAATATTAAGGAGGGGCGCCTGATGATTTATAGTATCTGATTTTAAAACTTATTATAAATCTATAGTGATAAAACAATATGGTCTTGTCACAAAGAGAGAATATGTTTTAATAGGAAAAATTAGAGAGTCTAAAAAGATATCCACTAATGGTTAATTCATTTTTGACAATGAAACCAAGATAATGCATTAGAGAAAGAATAGAGTTTTCCACAAATGGTGTTGAATTAACTGGACAGCCATATAGAAGAAAATAAATAAATCTCGTTTTATGAGACCTGAACTGCCACCATGCACATAATTGAATTCATGTGGATCTGATACCTAAGAAAAATAAAAGAAAAGCTAAATTTTCAAAACTCCTAGAAGAAAATATAGGAGATAATCTTATAACTTGGCATTGCACCCTATTTTTAGATAAGAAATAAAAAGCAAGATCTGTATAATAAAATATTAATAAACAGGACCAAAAACTTTGTTTCTTTGGGAAGCACCAATAAGAAAATGAGAAGGAATGACACCGACTAAGAGAAAGTATTCTAACTACGTGACATCAGACTTGTATCTAGAATGTATTAAGAGCTATTACAATACAGTAATTAGAAGATAGCCTAATTAAGAATAGTCAAAGACTTCAACCAACCCTTCACAAAAGAAGACATACAAATGGCCAAAAAGTACAAGAAAAGATTCTCAACATTATTAATCATCAGAGAAATGTAACTTAAAACCAGCGTGTGCTTAACTCTACACCTATTAGAATAGATAACATGTAAAAGATAGGATATCATATGCTAGCAATATGTGGACCAATTGTAATTTTTATGCAATAGTGAAGGGACTATAAATGGTAAAATCACTTTCTCATCAATTCCAGTCTTAAGTATTTACCTAAGATAAATGAAAGTAAATATCCATGAGAATATCTGTACATAAATGTTCATAACAACTTTATTCATGATAGCCAAGAAGTAGAAACAACATGTATGTTAACTGGCAAATGAGTAAACAAATAATTGGTATATTCCTCTAATGGAATACTACTCAGCAATAAAAAGGAAAGAATGGCATGCAACATGAAGGAAAACTTGAAAGCACCCAGAAACAGAAGAGTGCATATTCTAAGATCATAAAATGCTCTATGTTTTCTAGAGTATAAATATATTGTGTATATGTGTATGAAACTCCAGAAGAAGTCTAGTTTATAGTTATAGAAAACAGATAAGTGTTTGTCTCAAATTGGGGGCAGGGAAAAGGTTTGAGTCTAAAAATAAGGGAATTTGCAGAATTGATGGTAATGTGCTAATGTGCTATATCTTAATTAGGGTGGTGGTTTTAGAGATGTATAAATTTGTCAAAACTCACTAATCATGGATGGACCTTGAGGGCATTATGGTAAGTGAAATAAATCAGAGAAAGACAAATACTGTATGATCTCCAGTGTATGTGGAATCTTAAAAAGAGTTGAATTCACAGAAAAAGAGATCAGAGTTTTGGTTTCCAGCAGCAGGGGTTGGGAGTTGGGGGACTTGTGTTAAAGTGGTCAAAGGTACACATTCCCAGCTATAAGATTAATAAGCACTAGGAATGCAGTGCACACCGTGACGACTATAGTTAACACTGATCCATGCTCTAACTGAAAGCTACTAAGAGAGCAAAATCCTAAAACGCCTCATTATAAGGAAAAAAATACTTTTGTAAAAATACAAGGTGACGGATGTTACTAAACTTATCGTGGTGATCGTTTCACAAAATATGTATATCAAGTCATTATAGTGTACTCCTTAAGCTTACACACTATCGTATGAATTTCAATTATATCCTAATAATCCTAGAAGGAAAAAAAACAACAGTCTATACTTAAAATGGGTACATTTTATTTTATATAAATTATGACCAAACAACAACTTATTTTTATAAAAATTCTGTTTTTAGGGGCACCTGGGTGGCTCAGTTGGTTAAGCGACTGCCTTTGGCTCTGGTCATGATCCTGGAGTCCCAGGATCGAGTCCCACATTGGGCTCCCTGCTCGGCGGGAAGCCTGCTTCTCCCTCTCTCACTCCCCCTGCTTGTGTTCCCTCTCTGGCTGTGTTTCTCTCTGTCAAATAAACAAAATCTTAAAAAAAAAAAAAATTCTTTTTTTACCTTCTCTTCACTGTCTCTTTAGCAGCTGGTGATTTGCTTTTCATATACTACCTAAATCTCATCTGACATTAGTTTCATGGGGACATTAAAAAATGTAAAGCAAAGTATAGATGTTTTCTTGTTTGTTAGACTTTTTCTTTTTCAGGCTCATCAAGATAATAAACACTGCTGCAGAATGAAGAAGTTGAAAAGCTACATTTACTGCCATGAAAAAGCTGAGAAATTTACTATTGAAAAAAGACCAGATAGACAGTTTAGTTAAGAGAACGGAGATCTGGATCACCTAGCGTTTTTGTGGAGTGAAATGTAGAGAAAAGAGTAATAAAACACATCATTCAATTGTTTTATTATCTGTTGTGTAATACATGTTGGGGATGCTTTAAAGATTTGGTAAAGACTTAGCTTACTTTAGGATGCTTTTTTCCCCCTTGATGAGTGTGACCAAATCTATTTCCTTATAATGCAATGTCATAGTTGAACCAGCTATAAGTAATCCAACAATTTTATTTGGGTTACAATAATTTCACACTTTCTGCCCCAGCAACACTAACCTGCTTTTATGTCCAATGACAGACACCATGCTAGTTCTCGTGTCCCTGTCTTTCATCTTGCTGTCGCCACTGTCTGGGATAGTCCTCTTCCCTTCCACCCCACTTGTATTGTTCTTTTTGCTTGTAACAATTTTTAAGATTCAGGTTAATAGTCACCTCTTCCAGGATGCAATCCCTGATTGTCCCATATTTCCCAATTGGAGTTAGCTGATCCTCTCTTGGAATGCACAACATTTTGGATGTAATACTAGTGCACCTACCACATTGTGCTGTAATTATATGTTACTATGCTTGTGTCTCACTAAATGGGAGCTCCTTGAGGAAAAGTATTATGCTGTTTACCTTTCTAACCCCGTGTCAAGCACAATACCTGACATGTAAGAGGCACCTACTAATTCTTTCTTGAATGGTTGAATGAGTGCATGAATAAATAATGGAAAGAATATTGTTTCCAGCTGCAATCAGTTTAACCAGGTTTGTGATCCCTTCTCTTTAAAATGTGTATTTTTAATCCCTGGCTTTTGTATGTATTATGTTTATGTTCTATCATTTTATTTTGTATCATTTTATTACTTTATCTTATTTTTCTGTTTGCATTTTGACAGACCTTTGTGAAAGCCAAATGCAATTAAGTCCAAGTGGAAACTCAGTAAATTTAAGGGACATCATCAGTGGTAACAATGTCAGCAATGATGACAGTGTCACTGTGCTGTTTTATGGGATTGAAACATAGAGTTAAAGCGTGCAAACAATGAGAAGTCCAGAGAGTCCAGCAAGGATAGGAGGCTTGACATGTATGAATGATCAGAAATTGCCATGGGGGAAGTCCGGTGAGACAAAGCTGAAAGGGTCAATAGTTCTCAAAAGTGAAGGCAGAGGAGGTGAGGACACAGGTCACGTGATTTGAGGCAGCAACACCAGGAGACAGAGCAATGCAAGCCAGCCCCATGCGTCAGCACAGATGCTATTTCCCTGTCCTCTTTTTGGGTTCTTGGTAGCAACTGGAGGGTCTGGGCTCCAGGTAGAGGCAGCACCTAAGACTTCTGGGTACATTACACCGTTGGCAGAACCGGAGATTTTCAAATTATCCTTCAAGTGGCCAAGCTGCCTTTGTTCCCACTGTTTTCGTGCCCCTGGGACAGAAAATGCTTCTGAAATCATATCTGGAGTGTTCTGGGCAGCTTAGAGCTGAGTCAGGAGTAAGAAGCTTAAGAGAACGGTGCTGCGGAAGGGAGGGGATGCGTGCACTGGGGTACAGCCGGGCCCAGGAAGATGAAACTCCAAATATGTTGCTGTGTGACATCCCAGAGCTCCTTACAGTCCCCCAAGGCTTGGAAAGGAAAGCTCATCTCTTCATTAACAGTGCTGGCGACAGCCTTACTGCCCTTAAGGGAAACAAACCTTTTCACTGCAGATGTAATTACTGCATCCTGTTCCAGTTGTGCAGGGACAAATAAGCAGGGGCTCAGTGGAGCAGCCTCCAGAGGCCCAGGAAGAAAGCATTTCCCAGTGCCAACGGTGTGCAGAACAGAGGTGAGGAGAGCAAGGCTTCCGGGGGGAAAGAAAGAGAGCTGGGAAAGCAGGGGACTGTTCGTTTTGATTATATTGGGTACTTTATAAACATTTCTCTTAGGAAGCAAAATCATCCAGAGTATCATTAAAAACAAACCGCTTCCGCTGCCCCATGGGGGTTACTCTCACCAGTAAGTGGTTCTGGAGTGGAGAGACTGTTGATAGTATAAGAAAGAAATAAGCGGAGGTGAGGGTTGGGGAAAACAAAAGCATAAAGAAAAAGTAGAAAGGGCTTCTATGATTGTCTCCTTTGAGGAATGAAATTTTGCCCGCTACCAGAGGGGGCAGAATGAGGGCCCTTGGGCTATGCTTCAGGTGTTCTGTGGGAGGTCAGATTCCCTCACCTCTTTATTCAACTCCAATTCTCCTTTGTGTGTGAGTCAATCACTGCCTCCAGCTGGGAAGCCCAGATTCAAAGTGACAATCAACTACTTTTGCTTAATGAGATCAGTTCCCCTTGATCCTGCTTATGTCCAATGGATATTTCCTCTCAGATGCTGGAACATTCACAAGACTTCGATGGAGGGCCCCGTTCCAATTAAAATCCTCCAAGCAACTGCCTGTTTCCTTCCCCTTTACCTCCCTCCTCTGAATCTCACACTAAGAGAGGCAGCTAATTAAGCATGGCCGCTACCTTTGAGTAGGGGAGAGGGAGGAATGTCCCCCCCCTCTACTATCATTTCATACTTCAGCCTCCAGCATGCTGGAGATAAGACCTGGCACCGCTGTTCTACCTGCTATGACGGCAGGTGCTTTGAGAAAGGAGACAGAAGGAAAAGACCAGATTAACACAGCCCTGTGATGCTTCAATGAATGTTGGGCACTTGGATGTACTGAGGTGGTGATGACCTCCCAGTGCTGATTGCTGTAGAATTCATGGCCAGAGAGTCCCTGTGTCTGTTTTGGCTGATTCTAGGTGATGTGGGTGTGGAATCCCCTGTGCAACCCACCGAGAGCTCTTAGGTCAACTCCCAGGGTCTTCTTCAACTCATGAAAAAGACAGTGGCCTTACAAAGTTCATCGGGACCCCAGGCAAGCCTGTCCTTCTCTTTCTCAGAGGTGGCTTTGCTCCAACCATATTGCATGAATGTTATGTTTATACATCCCTCCCACACCTCACACTAGGTTTACAGCTGGCACTAGTAACATACTGCCTTACATATCACACGTGGCAGATTTTACCAGAACCTCTTTGGCTGAAAATTATAGAAACCCAAACTAAGATAGCTTGAGCAAGAAAAGGTGATTTGTAGCAGCTTTTGCCCTAAAGATGTAGAGGTTTTTAGAAGAAGATGTAAATGGCAGGGGAGGCGGGATGCATATTAAGGACTGGAAGGACATATAGCTGGTCCTGAAAGTCCTCTGATTCTACTCTTAAGGGTGCTCATCCAGGAGGTAAGGTAAAAACAAACCTCTCTGAGTTTCCTTCAACATCTGGCCAGATGAAGGAGCTCAGTATCTAAATTACACACTTTATCTCCAGAGGTGGCTGCAGTTTGTTAGTGTGGAACCAGGTCACTTATTATTTTCCTACTGAAACCTAAGATTTTTATTCAGCAGCAAGAGTCACCGTGGACCCCCTGCTGAGGCCAATTAGATCTACAGAATTTGTAAAGCTGGTCTCAATTTTATCAGTGTCCGACTGATTTCAATAGCATAATTTGATATAGCAATTGCATAGAGAAGGCTTTACAACAGACGGCAGCAGCATTGGATGCCTTTCCAATTCTAATTTTACTTTTGAGTTAGTTGGGCTTTTCACTTGCTATGAAACATGTTAATATCCATTCTTATAGTATAATCTAAAAAGTATTTGGAATAGATACTATCAAATTCCATTCTCTCTTTCTCCATAAGGGGAACATATTTTTACTAACTCTTCTGACTTATAGGTGTGAAAATTGAGACAGAGGTTTAGTGGTTTGCTAGATTTACATAGAAAATGAATAGATCAGAAATGAAATGTTCCTAGTTAAATCCGATACATGAACATCTCATTTCTTAGCTCTTTCACTTGCAATTTTCTCTGTATTCTCTAGTGCTCTTGGAATAAAGACCAAACTTTGAAGTTCCCTGTGTGCTCTGGCCCCTAACTACCTATTCTCAGACCACCGTCTCTCCAGCTTTTTATACATTCATGACACAGTTCTTTTGTTTCTGGAAGAGCCACACTCCCTTTCACCTCAGGGCATTTGCACATGCTATTTTCCCTCACCTGGAAAGTTTCTATACAGCCTAGCCCCAATGCATACATGTATCCCCGTCCCTATTCGTGGTTAACTTCCATTTATCTTTCTATGTCAGCTCAAGCCTCAGGGTCTCAAGAGATATTCAGCTAGACTAGCTCACACCGCCCTGTTGCCCATTGTCACAGCAGTTACTACACTTTGAACTTTTGCATTTTTGATGATCTTATTAATGACTATCCTTGACTAGACTAGAAGCTTCATAAGAGCAGGAATCACATCTATCGCACACTGCTGTTGCTGTCAGAGCAAGTGAACATTCTTAACACATCAAGTGACTGAGTGAACTCATGAACAGAGATAAAAATAGTAGCAGCCTTACAAAAGACATCAGACAGCATTTCCAATTCCAATTTTACATGTGAATTAGTTGAGCTTTTCATTTGGTATGACGCATGCTAATATCCATTATTATTATTTTTATATTCTAAAAAAGCCCTGCGAAGAGGCTAAACATTACTTCATCACAAGCTTTCCTGCTACCCCATTTCCGATATACAGTTTCTCAACTCAGTGTGAGGAGTATGAGAAGTATTAGGCATAGTCACATATCAAGAACTCACGACATCGTGATTATTTGTTCTATGATGAGTTATCTCACTTACTACCTTAGGAAGAGGACAAACCCTAGGAAATCATTTTCTATTTTGTAGTGAGTGCTTTCCTTAGTAGGAAGGAAAACAGAGGGGCACTACCAAGGCATTATGATCCCACCCTTCCTACTGCTCTGGGGTCAGGACCATCAGCAACATCAGCCATACAACGATGATGGCTGCCTGCATCTGCCTGCCAGGATAGCCCGCCATGCCCTCCTTGCTCACACAAAAGAACTTCAGCTTCCCAAGGAAGAGATTCTCAGGAATTTATGACTCAATCAACTCACCCAAAAGGAGCATAAATGGGATTAGTTTTAATATTGTTAAGTTGCAAAAATACAAGCATATGTGCATGCCAAAGCGAAAATGTACGCAAGCAAAGGGGGAAAACATATGGGTACCCATATGGTGAAAAGCGCATTGCTAGACCTTCATACACTTCTCATTTACAACAAGAACCAAAGTTAGTGAACATAAATTTGCTTTGCAAAAATGTGAGAGGAACAGCTTGTTTGCCCATAACTGTTCTACTGAGCAAGATATGTATAACCTTGATTTCTCATCTCAGACACCTCTTTCTCACACTCTGGGGATTAATTAGGCTCAAAACATGACTTCAGATTAGCAACAAGGATCCTAGCTGCCTTGGAGAGGGACAAAGAAGTAGTATCATGACTGGATGATGCAGAGGGTCAACTAATAGGCAATTCTTATTAGTGGCTGGAACTTGTACCTAGGACGGCTTAGAAGAGAAATGAGGTTGGTAGGTCTCAGCGGGTTGATTTTAATTGAAGCAGAGAAATGACAGGGATGGCATGAATGTGGGTTTCATTTGGAGGCTGTGCTTTCCTTAGAATAATACTTAGTGGTAGCTAGACAGTGCCTACATATAGGGAGGTAGGTGTGGTGTTAGGGAGGGAACTATAAGAGCATGGGTGATGCTCAAAGCTACTGAGTGAGTGCTCTTGGGTTCCCCAGATAACAAGCAGCACTTGATAAAATTATTGTGTACCCATTCCAACTGCAAGCCATGGGCACCGACTTTGTACAGTATAAAGATCTCTAGACTTATATATCCACCTCATTAAGAAGCTGAAAACCATTGGTCATTACTCAAACTTTCTGAGTCTTCTCCATACCTGTGGAATTGGCAAATATTCTTGCTGACCTGCATGAGAGAGTTGCCGTAAACTCACTTGAAATGATATATGTGGCAGTATTTCATAAATAATAAATTCCTATATAAGCATGCTAGTGGAAACCTATGGATTTATTTTACTTATCATTTCTATTTTCTTAACTTTTTATTTTGACATAATTCTTGATTCACAGGAAGTTGCAAAAATAATAGGCAGAGGTCCCATGTACTTGTGACCAGCTTATCCAGTAGTGGCATCTTATATAATACAGCACCTATCCAAACCAGGTTACTGATACAGACACAATGTAATTAACTACAGTATGGGGCTTGCTTAGATATCACCAGATTTTGCAGTCACTGTCTGCTATTGTCTTCACGTATAATTCCATGGCATTTCATCACCACAAAGCAACTCCCTCATGATGCTTTTTCCCCTTCCTTGCCCAAACCTCTGGCAACCACTCATCTGTTGTGCATCTTTATAATTTCGTCATTTTGAGAATGTTTTAGCAGTAGGATAGTCAGGATGCAACCTTTTCAGACGGACTTCTTTCATCTGGTGTAATATCTTAAGGTCCATCCAAGTTTTTGGGTGTATTTCAAGTTCATCACTTTTTGTTGCTTAATATTAGCATCCTACCATGCACATGTAGCACAGTTTGCTTAATCATTCGCCCACTGAAGCATATTTGGGTTGTTTCTAATTTTTGCTATTACAAATAAAATTATGTCATCCTGAATTTTCAGGTGGGCCAGAGGGACACTGAATCACTAATGGATGACCCAAGACACTCAAGGGATAAGGAGTAGGAATAGGCAAAATAAAAGAAGTAATTATAAACAATAAAAGAAAGGCATAGTAATGAATACGAGTACTTTTCTCTCAGGGCTGCTAGGGTTTTAATGAGTTGAAACGACCCCATTTTATAGTCTAGGAGACCAGATAGAGGAAGTGGCTTTCCTAAAGTAACTCAGAATGTTAACTGTTTGGGTCAGACTTCATCTCAGATCTGCAAGAATCTGAAGTGCATGTTCAGTCTAAGATAAAACCACCAGCCACAGGGACTGCCATCTACCCATGAGGCCAGGCTAGCGCTGCTTTTATTTGGAATGTTAAGGACTTGGCAAATTCTTTCAGGATATTCTTCTTAGGAATTTCTCACATGAATAATAAGGGTTATAGGGGTCCCTGGATGGCTCAGTTGGCTGGGCGTCTGTCTGCCTTCCACTCAGGTCATAATCCTAGGTCTTGAGATTGAGTCTGCAGCAGGCTCCCTACTAAGCTGGAAGCCTGCTTCTCCCTCTCCTGCTCCTCCTGCTTGTGTTCTCTCTCTCTCTCTCTCTCTCTCTCTCTCTTAAATAAATAAATAAAATCTTTAAAAAACCCCAAAACTTAAGGGCTGTAGTAGAAACAGTTCTGGACTAATATATTTTGTGACCTCAGCAAAGATAATAGAAAATAGAAAAGAGCTGTTCAAAGAGGTCAAAAGCATGGGGAATGATTTCACTAATGTTAGCTCTTTTAGCTCATGTGCAATTCACTCATCTAGGAAACTCATATTTCTTTTTTTTTGGAAACTCATATTTCTAAAACAAAAGCCAAACAGGATTTTCCCCAGAACAGCTAACTGCAAAGTCATTTATCACATATTCCTGAATGCTCATTCTCTTTCCTCTGAGAAGGTTCTTTCCCACCACTATGTTCATATTCGGGACTAATCAACTTGGTTATATAGATTCTTGCTCATGACAAATTAGAATAAATAATCAGAAGAAATGTGTCTGCCAAAATGTTGGTAAGCTGGCTTTAGGAAGAACTGACAACAAATACTCATTCGGAGAGATGGAAGGAAAAGTACTGGAACTATAAAAAAAAAAAAGACACAATTTTAAATTTCAAACACTATTTTAGGGCCCTATTGCTGGTTATTCCAGTCTCCAAATGCTAAGATACAAACAATTGATATACATGATGCTAATGTTACATTGTAAAGATGAGGCCAAATAGTATTCACTGTACTCAAGGAAACAGGAAAACATAATACATTTTTAAAATGTTTCCATTAAAAATGACTCAAGTCAATGATAAAGGAGTCAGCTTCGGTTACCTGGAAAATTCACTTCTGTGAAATAACTCACTCGCTTGCTCCCTGAGGTATTACTGTATATGAGTAGGTTGTAGGAGCAACTCACTCACAGGTGAATAGCTGTCATCTTAAAATCTCCATGGAGAGGAAACAGAAAAGAAGACTTTATTATTTTCCCAGAACATCTGGCCTTTCCAAATATGTCATTGGAAATGGGGCCAGATGTGTAACACATTCTAGGGGATTACAAAGGCATTGTAAGAGGGAAAGACAACACTCTTTTAGAACTCAACAGCCTATACAGTCTCCTCCATGACACCCATCTGTGTAACTTTGGTTTCACATTATTCATGGCTTTACATTTGTGAGCCTTCCAATGATTGCTGGCCCAACGTCCTTTCTCCTGTCCTTCAGGAGGGGAAAGAAAATCATCCTTTGAACCCACCTGTTTTGCAATGTATTCCAACCACATGGCCATTTGCCAATCCACTTTGCCTGCCTGTTTGGGGACCTGCCCACTCTTTTGGAGGGAAAATTCTTTGAGGCAGCAGCCTGTGAATCCATCATTATTTTAATTCTTAAGCCGGAGGTCACTCAGTACAGATTTTCTATGTGTGTGAAGGCTAGTAAATAAGTGCTGCATTCTTTAGCAAATCCACATAAATATATGTTTTTTTAAAAACCCTTTACCTGTTCCTGAATTAATTAAATTAAATATAATAAATATATAAAATATATTTTTTAAATTTTAAATCTAAATTAAATATAACTTTTTATATCTGAAGCTAAATGAATACATGGACAAATGCTCAGTGGTTTGCATGTCGATTACAAAACCCCTGAATGTATGTTTACACAGTACTTTTCTTTGAGAGGCTCACAATGCTTAATAATCATGATCCTATAACAATCTCGAGTTTTTCTTGGAGGTGAGGCAGATGTCTTCCAGACAAACCTAGTTTCTGGGAATCCTAACACATCTGCCAACATCGCAAAGGAAACCAGAAGTTGAGAGATCTCAGGTTAAATACTCAAGACTGGAGAAAGGACATGTTCGGGAGACTTTAGATCCACATCTGGGATTTTGGTTATTTGTTTCAAAAATGTCACCCTACTTTCAGAGGAAGGATTGGTTTTTATTTGTTTTTGTTTTTTGTTTTTGGTTTGTTTCCAAGTGAAAATGGGCCTAAATAACAGTTACTTCAAAAGGGTTCCCAAGAAAGTGGCATTGATGGTAATATTTGCACCATGGAAAGTGGCAGAGGCTACCTTCCCAACCTCAGCCCTAATCAATTTTAAACATTTACCAATATACCAAAATCTAAAACCCTTCCTTTTTTTTTTTTCTTCCTTTTTTAACTATATGTCATTTTGGGTATAGATCATATTGAGCTGGTTTTTGTTTTCTCTTCCTTACATCTGTTTACTTTTTAGATTTCAGAGATTCCATATTGTTTCTGATTCATGCACACTTGCCATTACTTTTCTCTAGTGTGATAATGGATTTATTGTATTATTAGCTTTTACCTTTTCCCTATAATTTCTAGGGACTGGTGGCATGTGTTAGGTCTGTCTTTTTAAACTATAAGCATTACCACTACTCTTAATCTTAAATAAGCTGCTCATTAAAATATTCTATTTCTAAATGAAGGTTTGTTTATTCATTTCTGTTGTGCAGATCCCTATTAACCAAGAGATTTCAAATCTTGCGTTATTAGCATTTTGGGAAAGCAGCTGTCCAGTGAGCTAAATTCTCCAATGTAATCTTATTGGAATTTCAAAGGAAATGTCATTGCAACTTTTATTTCCTATTCTTGCATGCTGAATTAACCAGCAAATTGTTCTAAAAACACTATTTGATGTTCAAGTTTTATTGGCTGCTCTTCTAAACCTTTAAAACAACTTCCCAGAGTCTCCTCAACTCTAAGTGAGAAGGAATAGCCTTCTAAAAATAAATAATGGTAGTCATCTGCAGATGCACATTTTAAACTTGCAAGCCCTCCAGGTTCCAAAGCTTTTCAATTTTGGGAAACAATGCTTTGAGTTTAAATGTTTAAATGTCATTGAGAGAGGAGGAGGAAGACAACGGGGGAAGGAAAGACAGCAAAGTGAAGGCCAAAGCCATAGAAAGCAAAAGCAACTGAAAGTAGATCATAGTCTGGGAGATATGCAGAGCAGAGGAATCATTTAAATGTAGGGTTTCTGAGCTTTTTGGGGGCTGAATTGTAACTAATATGCTGTTTCAAAGATTGGGAATATGGATGAATTCCCCTTATTTTAAGAGGGAAACCTTACCTGTGTACTGTTATAAGGTATTGCGTCAAAACACTTACACAAAGTCGAAATGCTTTTCAAAAGATTTCTAGGCTCAGAGAACTCTACATTTAGGATCAAATAAATGCATTGTGGGATTTCAAGCATTTAAAAAACCTCTGAACTTACCAAATACATAGAAATTGGCCTGATGTTTCAACATAACTTTATATGTAATATAAATACAAAATTGTCCCTCACTGCAAGTAAAATTCCCATGGGGCTTGGGTCTTTGGGAACATAAGCTACTGTTCCATTTACATTAAAGTTGGGCTCTGTGATGTCCCTCATGTACAGTATAATATTCTTCTTAACATTACTTTATAATATAGACATTTTGTGTTTCAATATTTGAGATCCTTATACAAAGAATGTTCAGGGGACTTATTAGCATTATCTTTCCCTACAACTAGGCTGGGGTTGACATCTCTGTTTATATGGAGAACATGAAACCATTCAAGTTTTCCTTAAACCGTGCTCCTAGTAACAAATCCAGTCTCTCATCTAGGAAGTACTGCTTTACATAAATCATGTTACAAATTAGGGGCTATTTTTCAGGTCAATATTTCCCTTATATCTATGTGTATATTTTTAAAATTTCACTGAGATTTTAATTTGCTTACCATAAAATATTCCTGTTTTCTGTGTATAGTTTGACATTTTGACTTATGTAAAGGGCAATGTAAACAGCACCACATTCAAGATATAAAATATTTTCGTCACCTGAAAAAATTCCCTTGTGCCCCTTGGTAGTCACATCTCCCCAGAGCCTTATTCCGGGTAACCTCCGACTTGATTTCAGTCACTAGGACTTAGCTTTGCCTATGAAATCATGCAGTAGCTATTTTTGTGTCTTGCTTCTTTTGCTCAGCCCGTTTTTGAGACTCATCCATGTTGTTCCATGCAGTCGTGATTTGTTCCTTTTACTTGCTGAGAAGTCATTTGCTGTTTAAATGTATACAATTTATCTATTTAATTGTGGAAACTTTGTGGTTATTTCTAGTTTGAGGCTATTATAAATGAAGCTGCCATGAACGTTTATGTACAATGTATATTTGTAGACAGGCGTTATCATTTATCTTTGGGGAATACTCAAGAGCAGAATTGGGTGTTGCATGTTAAGTGTATGTTTAACTCCATAATAAAGTGTCAAACTGTTTTCCAGAGTGCTTATAGCATTTTATAGTCCCAGAGTTAATGTCAGGAGTTTCAGATTCTCCACATCCTCGCCAACACTTGACACTGTCAGAGTTTGTTATTGTTGTTTTTAAGTTTGACAGTCTAGCAGTAGTTGTGCAGTAGTATATCATCATGATTGAATTTTCATTTCTACAATAAATATATTGTGCATATTTTCAGGTCTTTATTTTTTATTCATATATCTTCATATATCTTCTTATATGAATTGTCTGTTCAAAATTTTTGTTCATTTCAAGATGGGTTCCTAGAATTATGTTGTAAGAATTCTTCATATAACCCTGATGAATCCCAAACATAACTCAGACAAAACCCAAAATTCTTTGTCAGATATATTTTTCTCCCAGTCTATGGCTTGTGTTTTCATTTATACTTAATGGTGTTTTTAATTTTGATGAAGCCATTATGAATTGACTTGCATCCCCCCCAAAAGAAAAAAGATACTCTGAAGTTCAAACCCCAGTGCCACAGAATGTGACCCTATTTGGAAATAGGGTCTTTACACGTTTACCAAGATCAGATGAGGTCATTAGGGTGGTCCCTAATCCGATATGTTGTGTCCTTATAAAAAGGGAAAATTTGACATGAAGAGAGGCACACAGGGAGAAGTTCATGTAATAATGAAGGCAGGAATCAAGCACATAGAACTACAGCCAAGAAACTCTAAAGCCTGCCAGCCAACCACCAGAAGCTAACAGATGCACGTCGGGCAGGTTCCCCCTCACAGAGCTTGAAAGGAACCAGCCCTACCTTCCCTCCATCATGGACACACAGCCTCCAGAACTATAAGAAAATACATTTCTGTTATTTAAGCCATGCCATTTGTAGTAATTTGTTACCACAGCTGTGAGAAAATAATGGTAAGAGCCTTTGATGTCCTAGCAAAACTTTCTCTATTTCAAGGTTATGAAGATGTGTTCCTACATTTTCCTCTAGATCAAGGTTACTTTCACATCATACACTGGCGTACTCCACACCTTCTCCTATTTCATGTAAATTCATATTTGGATATTCTAATGCTTCAGGGAGTATTCATTTCTTGTACAATTTCTAGGATTAACCATAGTTTCTAGTAATGTATAAGTTTACCAAGTGACTTTGTGCCCATCTCTTCAAGTTCAACTTGGAATAAGTTTGATTTCCAAAGGGATAAGGCCCACTGTTCTTTTGGTTTCCTTCCTACAAAGGTGGAGACGATCATCACTGACATTCAGTGTCAACCACCGCGTGCCCCGCGCATGCACGCCAGGAACCTCAGCATTTCCATCATCCTTCTTCCTCTCAGGTGGACTACTGATGTATACGTCAAATAGGTCAAATAGGTCAAATAGGTGTGGCTCTGGGGAAATGGTCTGAAAGTACTGAGTAAGGAGATCTTTTTTCTCAAGGAGGCACAGTAACACCAACATTTATAGTGAGCATGCTAATCTTCTCGCACTCATCTTAAAGAAAGGGCAACTGACCAACTGACCCATGAATCTCCGCCTTGAGAAATTAGCATCTTTGTTTGAAGTTATGGCACCTCTGTTCTTCCTGCCTAGGAAAACAGATGTCTTCTATGGGCATAAAACAGACTGAGAAAATAATTCAGTACATTTTCTCTTTACAAATCCCCCCCCCCTTTTTTTTTTGACTAGAATACTTGGTCACTGATGTATACGGCTAATCTGCTTTTATATTACTATGTTACAAATACAGCATTGCTTTCTGATTCCCAAAGTTTTGGTGTGCTTTAGAACAAATTCTTCAATAGAATAGAATAACTCTGAAAAACCCCCAGGGCTGAAGGCCTCACCCTTGACGGACAGGTGTCTCCAGGTCACAGTTGGCTCTGGTCTGCCAATAGCCAGACACAGCAGGGTCACACTGCTTCCCTCATTCACAGTGATGTCTGAGGAGATGTTCATGATCTGCGGAGGGACTGTAAAGAAAGAAAGAAGAAAAGAAATACATGGAGATGATTCTTTGCACTCAAAAAGAGGTATTAGCCTATAAATATTTGCATAGCATGATTTTATGATAAGTATTAGTCTCAATAATAATGTTCAGATTGCTTGATTTGCCAGTGAGATGGCCATTAACACTGGGCACTGCTAGGGCTCACACCTGGCTTTCCCGGAAACGTGGCAAAAATACAAATTCTTCCATTGCTCTATTTTCATCTTCTTTTCTTCATTTCTTCAACGGACTTCCAAGATCACTTCCCATCTGTAGTTTTCTCTTACTTCTCCCCAAATCCTGGGAAGAGAATTAGCTCCCTCTCCCACTGTATGTGTCTCAACTTCCCACTCAGAGGCGACTGAGCATGTGGTATCACAGCTGATTTTTCTTGCCTGTGTAACCTAGAGTTAGATGTTCGAGGATGAGGGTGGAGTCACATGCATCACTCTTTCCTCATTGCCTAGCACAAGGCTGACAAGGGTCCTGCTTAATTCCCCTTGGAAAAAAGATCCAAAGAGTGGATGGAACAAATCCAAAAACTGTGGGGTGAATCTTAGGCTTCAGATTCTCCGAAGGAAGGCAAGAGAGGAGGTTCCAAGCCTATGACTATGCTGATTTATTCAAACTGCCATTTTAATTATGAATTATTAATTACCCAACAGGTAGAGTACTCGTAGGTTCCAAACCACCCAGAGTCAGTGGCTAAGGAGAACTATGGCCGCTGCTTGATTCAGGCAACTCTGCTGTCGGGAGTTTTATGCTGCTGAGACCTTAGAGGTAAGTCTTTTCAAGGAGAAGCCATAAGTAACATGTAGAACATTTGACTTCTTAAGGGAATCCACATTAGCAAATAAATAAAACTTGCCTATCTTATAAATCTGCCATATTTTGGATTATTTCTGCATTAGGATTTGGCCTGAAATTTCATTGCACATATTTCACCCAAATACACACTGGGAAAAAATAGTGTGTGTTCTAACTATGCTGCATTCTCCTGAGATAACTGTATTACCTGTTTTTCAGTATTTTCTAGCTTGTTAAAAAATAGTTCTGGGTAGAAATGTCAATACTTTTTTTCACTTTTATAAAGCAACAACTTCAGTGCACCTTCTACGGTATTCTCAGAATAATGTCTGCTTTAACTGGATGTGTTGTGCCCTCTGAAGTTCTTTCTCTAGACCCAGGAGTCTCCCTGGTGCTGATGTGAAGGTAGGCAGAGCTCAGGGGAGGGGGCTTACAGTCAGGGTCGTAGAGAGTAATTTAGTACATATCATGCCCAGGGCCACATCCCTCAACACAGCCCCCTGTTCAGAATCACCAGTTCTGTAAATGCTATGTTTCGTCTGACAGTTCAAAGGGTCCTGGCTTAATAGATATTTGTAAAAGTGCGTGGATATTTAGCAAGACCGGCTCATTCTCTAGGTGCTCAGTCAGTGTCACCCAGTAGGTTGGAGGTTCCTGGAGTGCAATTGCAAGATTGATCCACACATTCCCACCAAGCCCCCGGTGGTGCTGACTGCACACCCCCTCCCCCCACATGGCACTTTCAGGAGGCCCTGCCACTGTCTCGAAGGAGGAAAGAAAATTACAGCATCAAGGGTGTGCACACCATGAAGAAAGGAAGCACAGCGAGTGAACCAGGAGAAAGAAAAGTTCTTTCTTTTCTCAATTATGATACTCTTATTATTAATATGTATGATGCAATGATGTCTGTCAATACAAAATGCTTGTTTTCAAGTTGCATGTATATTATTTTATGGTTACTTGACAAATTATGAAATAAATCAAATATTCTCACTATGGAAAATGAAAACAAAATTGAGGCCAGGCGAGGGTTAAGTAAATTACCGAAAAGGGCATGGCCAGTGAATGGCAGAATTCTCTCCATCAGATTAAGCGGCTTCTTTATTTAACATCTGATCAGTAGCCCAAACACAATATTTCTATTCGTCTATTTTGTTTCCTCTGCTTTGGATGGTCTCCCAGGGCATCTTCCCTGACAGCACTTAAACGCAATGAACAAAACCACCTCAGTCCAGGTGCTTCCCCAACACACTGCATGCTGCTGAGGGTAGGAGCCCATCTTAGGCATCTTTGTTCATCAGGGGCATGCTACTGGCAAGCGGCATGTACCAAGGGTGGTTCTCAATGCTGCTAATTTAATTTTAAATCTGAATTAAATCTGGCAATACTTTTAATGGTCCTCCCTCTGTTAGCATGACAAATTTTTTTGAAAATGAGTAAATGCTCCTACATATTTTGACAGGAGACCTTTGCTCCATTTGCAGATGCTTATTTGTGGCAAGTGAATCTAAGAATCGATGAATCTATGTGTCAGTCTATGTATCCATGTATCTATCTATTCACTTATCTATCTATATAGCTAGAGGTTATGGTTATGTAGGTAAACAAAAAGGTACAACAGTCTTAACCAAAGTAAATCAAAATTACTCACAAAAAAAAATCACAGGACTCACACAAGTGTAATTAAAAGATGAAACATAGTAGCACAGTGTGTTTTAGTCACATCTGCAGACACGAGGGGCTCCCAGCCCTGCCAATAGTTCAGGGCATCAATTCTCTTTTCATTGATGGTGGTAGGTTACAACCCTTTATATGGTTGTACAGATTGTTCAGTGCACAAATAGTGGTCCTTTAAGATAAACAGATTAAAATAACAGTTCAATAGATAGAAACATGTAAATGTATGTATAGACATAAATGAAATACTGTCTGCCACTCTATGTAGGTATATACATATAAATAAAATATATGTCTGTATATATGAAGTGTTACTATTTTATCAGATAACAATCAGGTTTCAAAGTCTCTTAGTGTTCTGGGATACCATGTGGTATTTACACATTTTTTTCTTTACCCTTAGCATGGCCAGTTGCTCTTAAACACAAAATATGTCCCAAAACCTGGTTGATTCACAGCAATCACACTGCCATTGGATTAGTGGAGAAGCTCTTGTCTCTAACTTGGACTATTACAATAATCTCTTCATTTCTTAACCTGCCACCATTTTATAATTCAAACTCTACATACCTACCACAATCACCTCTTCAATATTTTTCTTCTGCATAACACCCCCAATATCTGCCCCTGGCTAAGACTGTAAAGTCTAAACTTCTTAGCAGGATTTACAAAACCATTTGTAGTCTTGCCATAGCCTAACTACTAGCCCCGTCTCTCTAACAAGTAGCCCCCCACCCCTCGTACTTCTCTGAGGCTACATCATGCTCTCCTCTCTGTGCCTCTACACATACGATTCCTTCTGCTGGGAAAGCGATTTCCCAATTTTGTGCCACATGAAATCCTCATTCTTCACTCAACTCAACTCAACTCGAACACGAGCTCCTTTATGATGTCTTAGTTGCTCTCTTTTCTGTCCCCAAGGCATTCTTGTTTATGTCTTTATCATACAATTTATCTTTGCAACTGAGCTATTCCATGGATGGAATCAGCTTTATTTATCCTCCTGTTCTTATTATATAAAACCAAAACCTGACGTTTAGTAACATCCTTTTCCCCACTTAATGTAATGTATGAATGCATAGGTTCTTAAATTAGGTATCTTATAATCTGCCAAGTGTTTTTCATCCTAGAGATCTGTCATTTGCCCTTTTCTCTCCCTGAAATACCCCCCACCTTCATCATATGTATTTTTTTTTTCCATCAGCACTCAGTTCTGACATGAGCTCCTCAAAGAAGTCTTTATTAGGACCCCAGTCCTCCTCCCAACTCATCTAATTCAGGTCCTTCTATTACAATCTCTTTTCAACCTTAAATTTTCCTTAATGATTCTTATATAGCTTTGTGCTTTTATATATGCTTGTATGATTATTTGTTTAAAGTCCTTCTGGTCCTAAACTATAGACTTTATAAACCACTATATCCCCAGTACTTAGAACTATACTTAGTACATAATGGGTGCTTAATAAAATTTTGTGGAATCAATAAATGGCCACTATATATACAGTTGAGCCATGAACAACATAGGTTTGAACTAAATGAGTACATTAATATACATTTTTTACACATAAAGTACTATAATGTATTTTCTATCCCTTTTGATTCTCTTAGTAACATTTTTTATAATAAAGCTTACTTTATTATAACAATATGGTATACAATACATATGACATGTAAAATATGTGTTACCAATTGTTACGTTATTATCAAGATTTCTGATCAACAGTAGGCTCTTAGTAGTTAAGGTTTTGGAGAGTTGAAAGTTATACGTGAATTTTCGACGGCATGAGGGGGTCAACATCCCTATGTTCAGAAGTCAATTCCAGTTTCTTATACATATATTGTGCATTTGTGAGGAAGCAAACCTGAGCAAAATAGGGATTAAGATGTATGATTCTGGACATATTAACACCAACCTCCATAAAATTGATAATTATATAGCTGAATAGCCTATGAGAAGGTCATGTACCATAGCACAAGTTCTGGGATCCAACATGCCTGTGTAACCTTGGACAACCTTGCTGAACTCCTCTGAGCCCCTAGTCCTTCATCTGTAACATGAAGACAACAATTCTCTTTGTAGCTACTTATTAGAATTAAGTGAAATGTGTATAACATACTATCACAGTGTCTGGAAATGAGTACTTAATAAACTTAGTTGCTATTATTCATCTTTATAGGTTCATTTATATTATTCATGCTATTTAGAATCATATAGCTTAGTTTGCTCCTAATTGTTCATTTTCTAAATCTCAGTTCCTTCAAAGTTGAGTCAGGACTTATATACAGGTGATATTCTATTTGGATAACTGGGAAGACTGCATTATATATGCTTCCAGGATATAAAGGAAATAGTCAATAAATATGAATTTCTTCCTCATTAGCTGAATAATTGAGCCCAGGCAAATTCATGGGGCAAATCACACAGGTGTGTTTAAAGAAATTGCCTGACTCCTCCTTATCTCTTTTCTTTTAGGGAGTGTGTGTTTCTGTCTGTAGGAGGCACAGGGCATAGGCTTGAGCACCATGTGCTTTTATTTCAAGGACAATAATTCCATCCATTTCATGCCCCTGCCCCATCACAGTATTTGCTATTAGGTTTTAAGTGTTTTGTTTAAAACTGGATGTCAATGTTTAAAAAATAAATCTTGTAATTTATGATCATAAAGCCCAAAGTTTGGATACCATTTTTCTTCCAACTACTTTCTGTGTGATTGAAAAGAAAAAATTACTTAAAGCCCTTAAGCTTCTGCTTCCTCTACCATAAAATGGGCATAAAGATACATGTCACATAGAAATGTAGAGATTAGATTAGAGAGAATTTTTTAGGACTTTATTTATTTATTTGAGAGAATGGGGAGGGGCAGAGGGGGAGAGAGAGAATCTTAAGCACATTCCATGTCCAGCTGAGCCTGACCTGGGGCTTGATACCACAACCCTGAGATCATGAGCTGAAACCAAGAGGCAGATGCTTAACTTGAGCCATCCAAGTGTCCCAGAAACAATGTTTAATTTGCTTGTTTAATATTTTATTTATGCATTACACCGAGAGACAACGAGAAGTAGGCTTCCCGCTGAGCAGAGAGCCTGATGTGGGGCTCAGTCCTAGGGCCCTGGGATCATGACCTGACCCAAAGAAAGACTCCTTTTTTTTTTTTTTTTGACTTTAAATTTATTTTATTTTTTCAGTGTTCCAAGATTTATTTTTTTGTGCCCCACACCCAGTGCTTTATGCAATATGTGCCCTCAGTACCCACCACCAGGCTCTCCCATCCCCCCACCTCCACCCTCCAAGTCCCTCAGTTTGTTTCTGTGTCCAAAGTCTCTCTTGTTTCGTTTCTCTCCCTGGATTACCCTACTTCCCATTTCCTTTCCTTCTCCTACTGTCCTCTATATTACCCCTTATGCACCACAAGTAAGTGAAACCATGTGATACTTGACTTTCTCTGCTTGGCCTATTTCATTCAGCATAATCTCTTCCAATCCAGTCCATGTTGCTACAAAAGTTGGGTATTCATCCTTTCTGACGGAGGCATAGCATTCCATTGTATATATGGGCCAGATCTTCTTTATCCATTCATCTGTTGATGGGCACCTTGGCTCTTTCCACAGTTTGGTGATTGTGGTCATCGCTGCAATGAACATTGGGGTACATATGGCCCTTCTTTTCACTACATCTCTATCTTTGGGGTAAATGCCCAGTAGTGCAATTGCAGGGTCATAGGATAGCTCTATTTTTAAATTTTTAAGGAATCTCCACACTGTTTTCCAAAGTGGCTGCACCAACTTGCATTCCCACCAACAGTGTAAGAGGATTTTCCTTTTTCCACAGCCCCTCCAACACTTGTTGTGTTGTTAATTTCGCATTTTTTTCTTGTCTTGTTAATTTTGGCCATTCTGACTGGTGTAAGGTGGTATCTCAGTGGAGACTCTTAATGACTGAGCCAGGTAGGCACCCCAGAAAAATATTTTAAAGAGACTTAAGTATCTATTATTCTTTTCTCCTCCCTCGTCCTCCTCTCTTCCTTCCTGTTATCCTCAGAGAATAACAAAATATTAAGAGACCATGTGAAAGCTAACATAAAAGTGAAATGTTTTCCATTATACTCAAAGCTAATTTATAAAAATAATACATAAAGACTTTTAAGGAATTGGTATTTTATTCTTGTAGAGCTAACTTTTTTTTTTCATTTTAACAAGGGAGCTTATTTCATAAACTAGAGATGAGACTAGTTTGAGAATTATAGCATGCATGCTAGACTAGGTTATGCCGTATTTTGTATATCAAAATAGTGATGACATTGTGCCAAAAGCAAGGCATGAAGTGTGGGGTAAGTGGATTCTCATCTTGGTTCCTCTATTGCTGCATGATCTTTTGTGAATCACTCAACCCGTCTGGTTTAGGTGTGTGTGTGGTGGTGGTTGTGTTCATTTGTTTCTTTTGGTTGGTTTTATATGGAGAAACTAGATTATGCATTCTCAGATCTTTTCCGGTTTAAAATTCTGAGAACTGGTGATCTTCTAGTAACATTACAAGTCCCGGGGAGCTGCTACTAGGAACAAAGTGATAACGGCACCAGCGGCAGTAACAAAATCACTAGTCCTTAGTTCCTCGAGCCTGGTACTAATTGCTCTGGCACATTATTTGCTTTAATTCTGAACGTATTCCTAGGAAGGACTATCTATTAAAAATCAGCATTAAGGGAAGGCATATACATCAAAGGAATAGAATTGAGAGTCCAGAAATATATCCATACTTTTATGGTCAATTGATTTTCAACAAGGTGCCAAGATAATTCAATGAGGAAAGAATAGTCTTTTCAACAAATGGTGCTGGGACAAGTGGATATCCACAGGCAAAAGAATGAAGTTGAACTCCTACTTCACATCATACACAAAAAAATTAACTCAAAATGAATAAAATACCTCAAAGTCAGAGCTAAAAGAAGAAAACACAGGTGTGAATCTTTGTTACCTTGGATCAGACAATGGTTTCTTAGATATGACTGCAAAAGCGCAAGCAACAAAAGAAAAAAATAGATAAATTGGACATCATCAAAATAGAAAAAAAAGCTTTTAATTTTGTGCTTCAAAGAGTGCCATAGAAAAAGTGAAAAAGAAAATTCACAGAACGAGATAAATTTTTTGCAAATAATATAGCTGATAAAGGACTAGTATCCCAACCATGTAAAAACTTTTACAACTTGACAATAAAATGTGATAACCTAATTAAAAAATAGACAAAAGATTTGAATAGATATTTCTCAAAGAAGACACAGAAAGGGCCAGTGTGTACATGAGAAGGTGTTTAGTATCATAACTCATTACAGAAATGAAAATCAGAACCCCAGTGAGATACTACTTCGCTTCCACTAGGACAGTTAAGTTAAAAAAAAAGACAATCCTAATGAAAGTTGGTGAGGACGTGTAGAAATTGGAACCCTCATACACTGCTGGTAGAATCATAAAGCGGGGCAGTTGCCTTCAGAGCAGTCATGCAGTTCCTCGGTGGGTTAAGGATAGCGTTACCATGTCCCCCTGTGCTAGGTATGTATCCAAGAGGAAAGAAAACATGCCCACACAACAACTTGTGCACAGATTTACATACCAGCATTATTCAAAATAGACAAAAAAATGGGAAAATGCAAATGTTCATTAATAACTGAAATGATAAACAAAATGTAGTATATTTATATAAGAAAATGTTATTCATCTGTTAAAAGGAATGAAGAACGGATGCATGCTACAAGATGGCTCAGCACTGAAACATTATGTGGAGTGGAAGAGGTAGGACACGAACGGCCACGTATTGTATGATTTCCATCTACATGAAATGCCCAGAATAGGCAAATCCATCGAGACAGAGAAAGTGCATCTGAGAGGCTGTAGGGGAGGCTGGGGGAGGGGCGGATAGGGAGTAAGTGCTAATGGGCACAGGGTGTCTGTTTGGAGTGATGAAGATGTTCTAGAATTGGCAAGTGCTCATCGTTGCACAGCCCTGTAAATAAATTATAATGCCATACGAATGTTATTAAAAACAAAGCATGGCCTACCGGCTCTGAAAGAGCACAACCAGGGCTGTGCTAGGAGGAGAGAAGCCAACCCCCCATGTGTGGGTTCTCAGAAAGTATCTATTTCATGTATTGCTATTTAATTGCATGATGCTCAGCCTGCATCCTCTAATCTCTCTCTCTCAATACTTGCCCACTCTTTCCCCTTTCCCTTCTTTTCAAAACAACAAATGCTACCCTACCCATGCCAGCGTGTATGGTGATGCTCAGAATATCCCAGTTCATGTGCTGTACCCTCTGTTCCTCTGTGTCTTCCCCACAAGCCCTACTCATAACTGAAAAGTGATACTGAGATATAGTACCCCCCATCAGTTCTCCCCATTCCAGAGACAAATGTAACCCTGTTCCCCCTAGGGCTACCTGTGCATAATGATGTAATACAGTCACTCAAAAGCATATATTTAGGGCCTGCTGTATCCTGGACACTATCTTCGGGGAGAGGAGTAGACAGAAAGGTCTTCCTCTCATCTGAAATGTGAAGGTTAGTGTCCAGTGGAGAACATAGACACTGATAAATAATCATAGGAATCAATGTGTAGGTGTGCTATGACCCAGCGGTACAGGGCGCTGTGATAGCCTAACAGGGGTCATCCTGATAAGTGAGTTTCTGTGAATTGTTTGTTCTGGGCAGAGCTGGGCAGAGGGACCAACATATTTACAGGCTCTGCAGAGACAGAGAATATGGTTCATTTGGGTGCCTGCAGCTGAGGTCAAAAGAGTAAAATCACATAAAAGGAGAGTGGGTGGGCAGGGTCAACCCCTACAACCCACTGGAGGAAATGTGAAGGTTTGGGTCCTTTTTATAAAAGAAATGGCAGAGGGTA
>PITA01020069.1:0-35872 GCA_004023965.1 Spilogale gracilis | reverse complement strand
TGTTCCGTGAAAAATGCTGTTTGTATTTTTATTTATTTATTTGACAGAGAGAGAGATCAAAAGTAGGCAGAGAGACAGGCAGAGAGAGAGGAGGAAGCAGGCTCCCTGGCGAGCAGAGAACCTGATACAGGCCTCGATCCCAGGACCCTGAGATCATGACCTGAGTGGAAGGCAGAGGCTTTAACCCACTGAGCCACCCAGGCACCCTGCTGTTTGTATTTTGATAGGGATTGTATTAAATGTGTAGATTTGGAGAGTACTATGGACATTTTAACAGTATTTGTTCTTCTAATCCATGGGTATGGAACATATTTCCATTTGTTTGTGTTCTTTTCAATTTCTTTCATTAGTGTTTTATAATTTTCAGAGTCTAGGTCTTTCACCTCTTTTGTTAAGTTTATGTCTTTATGTATTGTTTGATTGCCACTTTGATTTCTTGGTTGACCCTTCATTGTTCAGTAGTGTGTTATTTAACCTCCATGTATTTGTGTTCTTTCCAGATTGTGTGTGTGTGTGTGGTTCATTTCTAGTTTCATAGCATTGTGGTTGGAAAAGATACATGGCATGAATTCAGTGTTTTTTTAATTTTTGAGACTTGTTTTGCGGCCTATTATGTAATCTATTCTGGAGAATGTTCTGTGTGCACTTGAAAAGAATGTGTGTTCTGCTGTTTTAGGATGGAATGTTCTGAATATATCTGTTAGATCCATCTAGTCCAATGTGCCATTCAAAACTACTGTCTTCTTACTGATTTTCTGTTTGGATGATCTATCCATTGGTGTAAATGGGGTTTTGACATCCCCTACTATTATTGTATTACTATTTATTACTTCCTTTATGTTTGTTATTAGCTGCTTTATGTACTTGGGTGTTCCCATGTTGGGTACATAAACTTCACAATTGTTTTATCTTCTTGATGGATTATTCTCTTTATGATTGTATAGTATCCTTCTTTGTCTCTTGTTAAGTCTTTTTTAAAGTCTATTTTATCTGATATAATTATTGCTACCCTGGCTTTCTTCTCATTTCCATTTGTATGATAAATGCTTTTTCACTCCTTTACTTTCAATCTGTATATGTCTAGATCTGAAATGAGTCTCTTGTAGGGAGCATATAGATGAATCTTGAATTTTTATCCGTTCTGTCACCATATGACTTTTGATTGGAGCATTTAGTCCATGAATATTCAAAGTAGTTATCAAAAGATATATTCTTATTGACATTTTGTCACTTGTTTTATGGCTATTTTTGTAATTCTTCTCTGTTCCTTTTTTCTCTTGCTGTTTTCTCTCATGTCTTGATGGCTTTACTTTTTTAAAGATTTTATTCATTTATTTTAGATAGAGAGATGAGGGAGAAGCAGATGGGGAGGAACAAGAAGACTCCATGCTGATAGCAGAGCCCAATGTAGGGTTTGATCCCATGACCCCAAGATCATGACCTGAGCTGAAATCAAGAGTCAGACACCCAGCCAACTGAGACATCTATGTCCCCTGGTTTAATGCCATTCTTTAGTGGTAAACTTGGATTCCTTTGTCTTTATTTTTTGTATATCTATTACTGATTTTGATTTGTATTTACCATTAAGTTTATATATAACAGCTCATGCATACAGCAGTTTATATTTAGTTGATGGTTACTAAAGTTTGAATCCATTCTTTATTCCTCTCCCTGCCATATTTTAGGTATTTGGTGTCATACTTTATATCCTTTTATTTGGTGAGTGTCTTGACTGATTTTTATAAATATTCTGAATTTTACTGTTTTTACACTTCCTACTTTTCTTACTCCTGTTTATGGTCTTTCCTTTCCACCCAAAAAGTTACCCTTAACATTTCTTTTTTTTTTTTTTTTAAGATTTTATTTATTTGACAGAGAGAAATACAGCCAGAGAGGGAACACAAGCAGGGGGAGTGAGAGAGGGAGAAGCAGGCTTCCCGTCGAGCAAGAAGCCTGATGTGGGACTCGATCCCGGGTCTCCGGGATCATGACCTGAGCCGAAGGCAGTCGCTTAACCACTGAGCCACCCAGGCACCCCACCCTTAACATTTCTTATAAGATTGGTTTAGTGGTCATGAATTCTTTTAACTTTTTTTTTTTTTGTCTGGGAAACTCTATCTCTTCTTATATTTTGAATGATAGCCTTGATGGATAGAGTATTCTTGGTTACAGGTTTTTTTTTCTTTTAGCACTTTGAATATATAATTCCCTTCCCTCTGAGCTGCAAATATATCATGTTCCCTACTACTAAAAAAAATCAGCTTATAGTCTTATGGGGTTTCCCTTATATGTAATTGTCCTCTTCCCTTCCTGTTTTAAAATTCTCTCATTATCACTACATTTTGTCATTTTAATTACTGTGTTTTGGTGTGGACCTTCTTGGGTTGATTTTGTTGAGGGCTCTCTATACTCTTGGGATTTTTGTTTCCTTCTCCATATTTGGAAAATTTTCAGCTATGATTCTTTCTAGAAAATTTTCTGCCCTCTTTTCTCTCTCTTCTCCTTCTGGGATTGCCTATAATGTGAATATTATTACACCTAATGAGGTTGCTGAGTTCTCCAACTCTATTTTCTTTATTATATATATTTTTCCTTTTTGTTCAGCTTGATTGCTTTCAATTACTCTGTCCTCCAGGTAACTGATCCCTTCTTCTACTTCTAGTTTACTATTTATTCCCTCAAGTATATTTGTAATTTTAGTTATTGAGTCCTTCACCTCTGATTAGTTCTTTTTTTATATTTTCTGTCTTTGTTAAGGGTTTCACTGAAGTCTTCTACTCTTTTCCCAAGTCCATTGAGTACCTTTATGATTGTTAATTTAAATTCTCTATCAGACATATTACTTCTTTCCATTCTGTTTAGCATTCTTGCTGTGCTTTTATCCTGTTCTTTTATTTGGGACATATTCCTCTGTGTCCTCACTTTGTCTAACTCTCTGTGTCTGTTTCTCTGTGTTATGAAAGTCAGGTTTGTCTTCTGCTCTTGAAAGTAGTAGCAGCCTTATGAAGAAGAGGTTGTATAGTGCCCTGCAGTGCTGTGTCCTATGTTCATCAGAACCTGCAATTCAGGAATGTATCCTATGTGTTTTGCATGTACCCTACTCTTGGGGCCGAGCCACTTTTACCAGTCCAGTCATCTGCAATGGATTTATTTGCTATCATGGTCAGGATTTGGTCCCTTTGTTGTTATTCACTCCGGGTTCACCTTGGGCTTGAATTGAGTCGGAATGGGGAATTGCCAAAGATGCAGTAGCACCAAACTGTAGAGCACTTTCTTTGCATTGACCCCTGGGAAGTTTTCTTTGTTAAGTGTGGCCTGCAGTCAGACCAGACCACTGTTAGGCTGAAGTCAAGCTGGTGTGTGTGATTATCTTCCTTTCTCCTTGGGGCAGAAGTCACTCTGGAGTAGTGTTGATCCCACTCAGGGCTGCTTGCCCACTGTCAGGCTACAGCACCACTTTGGATGGGCCCCAGCTATATTGGAGGGAATAGATCCATAGGAGAACAAGGGGGCGTGGCCCACAATGTTAGCAAGGTTTGCACAAGTCTGCTATAGGAGGGGACCTTGAGCCAGTCCTGGCTGGAGGGGGCATGTCTGCAGGTGAACATGATGGTTGAGCACATTATTAACAAGTTGGGTGAAAAGTGTTGGCACTTTGCTGGTTCCTGTAGGTATCTATATGTCTAGGCTGGGGGTATGGAAGAGAAGTGGTGCCCACTAACTCCTTTGGTACTGGAGAAGTTGCCTAAAGATCTTAGGGCAGGTGCTCTAAGATTAGTATGTAAATCTCCTCTCCATATACTCTAACTGATTTTCAAGCTGCTTCTGTACTGTATCTCTGCAGGACTGTTTGATGTGCTATCTCTTTAAGGGCAGGGCCTCCATTTTCTCTTGTTACCCAGGCTATCCTAGAGCTGAGCCAGCTGATTTTTGAAGTTCCTGGTGTTAAGCCCTGCTGATTGTAAGAACTTGCAAAATTCAGCCTATCTGGTTTTCAAAGCCAAATGGTTATGGGGATTCCTCTTCCTCATGCTGGTCACCCATGTCTGGGGTGGTTGGTGTGTCTCTCCTCTCTCCACATCTGTGGTGTCTTTACCGCTTATGGACAGTTGCACAGATCTGTTTAGTTCCCAACCATTTCTTTGCCCTTCCTACCCTCTTTGATGTGACCTCTTCTCTACATTTAGCTGTGGTGAGTCTGTTTGGCCAGTCTTTGGGTCATTTTCAGGGTTACTTAGACTGATGAGGGTGTTATCTAGTTGTATCCATGAGACATGGTGAGCTTCAGATCATTTTACTTTGCTATATTCCCAGGAAATCTAAAATCCAAGGATTTTTTTTTTTTTTTTGTCTGCGTCTTTTCTGACTCCTCAAGCAATATACACCTGAGCACCTGTTCTTCCATCAGGTTCCTTTGGCCACTTATTACCTTGCAAACAAACCCTCTAGATTTTACAAAAGCTGCAGAGATGTGAAAACTGTTATCACCTATGGTCCTAATCCAAAGGGATAGGGGCATGTCAAGGGTGAACATAAACATAAGGTATCACTTGGTATATCGTTAGAGATGATTTAACTTGTTCCCAGAATAATCAGCACATTCAATTGTGATCATGCAGCACTCAGACAAGTCTTGAATATAGAACAGCCAAGTTTATTTGGGATTTCCCCTCTTTTCTCACCCAGCAATAACTAATCGCAAAGTGCTTAACAAATGTCTCTGAGCTAGCTGGGCATATCCATCTCCTGGACAGTTCTGTGGCTACATGCCCCATCCTGCTGAGTTTTGCACTATCTCTGAACTTCTTTCCTTTTCTTCAATTCCATTCCCTTTTTTTCCACATCACTATTCCATACACTGATCTGGTCTTGTCTTTGTACAGAGTTCAGCGATGAGCATAGAGGGGCTTAGACAAAAACAATTAGCAAGTGTACTCACCCAAAGAGTTGTCCAGCTAAGGAGATACAGGAGATGAAAACAAAAAGCAAAGAGAGGGAGAAGATATAAATAGGAAAAACCTGATGGAGGTGGTGATATTGAGATGGGTTTAAGAGTTTGTTTATCCAACTCTTTTCCCCCAAGGCAAGATCTTGGGAGAAGAGAGATTCTGGCATCAGTATGCTGCATCCAGAAGCTATCCACCTGAACAAATCCATTCCATAGGTCTTTCTGTTATTTTCTAGCACTAATAGTGGACAGACTCCATGGTCAAGGCAAAACAAGTACCTGTCAGCTGTACATTTTCCAAGGTCTGAATGATTCACTCTTAAATAACATACATAATGGTGAAGATGTCGAATACTTAGTGTAAATTCACCCTTAAACAAAACACTCCTTTCTTTTCTCCGAGATACAGGTGAGAAAGATACACTCAATTTACATTCATAAACAGAACATTGGGTTCTACAGCTGACCGCTAATTTATAATTAACTCAACATTTCTCTTTTTCTCTCTACATTTTGCTACTTCTTCTCCCACATGCAGGGAGCACTGGCTTCCCTGAGGTCGGCCCCCATGGCCACGTCTTCTGACATAGCCAGAAAAGCCTGACCCAGGACCCTGATCAGGCTTGCACTAAGTATCTTGCATAAAGGTCTGTTTCTCCATAGTAGAAGAAGCTAATCTTCAGGTTGGGATGGTGATATCTAAGTCTCAAATTTGTGCTTTTTGTGAGCAAGTAGAGGGAGCCGGCTCTTCAGTTCATTTTGTGAACAGCATGGCAGACTGACCAAACTTAAGGAAAAGAGATATTTGCACTTCTAACATCCAACTTCTCCCCTTTTCCATACTGTAATCCTGAAGTTACTGCCTTTCCTCGTGGGCAGAAGCTGGCTGTCTCTCTGCTGAAAATATAGCTGATGGTAGAGAATGCTATTTCAGACCTTGAAATAATTGTCTCCAAAATAGTTTATGCTCTTTGCTATATTCATACACTACTTGTACCTTTATTTTCTTAACATATTTTAATTGAGCATAAATAGATTCACTTTTAGAGCTTAACGTGGTCCTAGGCAATAATACCTGTGTAATCACAGCTTGATGTTCCAATTCTATGTTTTAATAATCATTAAATAAATACATGACTGCTAAAACAAGAAAAGATAATTGACTCTTTATCAGCTATGATAACCTGGCTCATCATCGAAGATGTGAAGACTACACTTTGGGGATTGCCTTCTGACGCTACAATTCTGTGATTATCACAGAGGTAGGAAGAGGTGGTGCTAGCTCAATGAAGAAAGCATAGCATAGCAAGAGAGCTACAATTAAAAAATGCAAGAGAACAGCAGGAAGCATAAACTCAAAGGCTTTTATTTTTATTTTTTATAAAGATTTTATTTATTTATTTGACAGAGATAGAGATCACAAGTAGGCAGAGAGGCAGGCAGAAAGAGAGGAGGAATCAGGCTCCCTGCTGAGCAGAGAGCCCGATGTGGGCCTCGATCCCAGGACCCTGGGAACATGACTGGAGCTGAAGGCAGAGGCTTTAACCCACTGAGCCACCCAGGCGCCCAAAGGTTTTTAAATAGAGATGAAAGAGCTAAGCTGATCCCTGGAGAGGCAAATGTGTCCATTCTGGGCCTGTTTTTTTCAGAGACAGTGAGTAAATTTCTGTTTGTATTTGAAGAAGAATACTGGTTTTTCTTTGACTTAAATAAAAAGAAATATTTTTACACGTCTCTTCTACTTCAACAAATAGAGAGGGCATTCTCCTTTAATTTCCATCAACATATTTTTATATGTTTTATAACATATATTTTTTATATTAACATATATAACATATAATATATATTAACATAAAATATATAACAATTTTTATATATTTTATATGTAGTTTTAGGTTGTCAGTAGAAAACATTGACTCTGTTTCCTCATATATATCAGAATGTATACAAGTAGCATAGGTTTTAATGTGATCTGCCTCAATCCATAAAGAAAAAGCCATGGAATACTACAAATTTGCTAAATTTCAAACTCAGTCTTAACATATGTGGGAAAGAAAAAATTCTTCACTGAAGTTTTCACAATATGTTTAGCATAACCACTTATGTCATAAATGGTATTTCCTCAAAGGATTGCATCAGAACCTATGTTTCCCCAGAAAAGCATCTGTATCATCTGTCTTAATATTTCCCACACCATAACGGAAATAGTAATCTGCAGAAAAGGAAAGATGTGGGTAATATTGGTTTTCGGTGTTCCAACTCTGTTGTTGGACACCTTTTCACCTTTTGAAATACTGTCTCCAACCCTCATGATTCATTTCCCACATTCCCAAGGTTGTTGGAGAATCTCTCCACCAGCTTGACAAATATATTCAGAGGAAAGGCTCCGACATCACTGACGCTTCCAGGAGAGTTTGCTAGTGGTTGTCCTCCCAGGCATGTCTGCAGGCTGTCCTCGCATAAAGGATGTAGGTAGCAAATGAGAGTATGGCATATTAGAAAGAGTGTTATCATTGTAGAGTTCAAATCCCAAGTCACACCATGAAAATGGTTTTTCTTAGTGGAAGCTGACTTTCCGCTCCAACACAGCCAATTTACCTGGTATGCTCTGCTAGTCATTGAAATACTTTTGTACTTATTATAAATTGCCACTGTCTCAAGCTTCCTTGGAGAACCAGCCCACCACCACAACCATCCCAACCCTTTTCTGGGAAACTACAGTACAATGGCCAGCGTGCTCCTAAATGGTTACTGCCTCTGCTTTTCTGGCTGTTTTATGTTTTGAATATCCTGCTTGCTCTCAAATATCTGTGTCCCAATCTGTACAATGGAACAACAATGCCAACCATAGGGATTATTATGAGGATTAAAAGAAAAAACTGAATATGTTCAACATTTAGTAAGTGATCAACATGCTAACTACCTTCCCTCTTCACTTCAAAGTGATTCAGGCTTAAGTCAAAGAAATTTTTCTCCCCCACCATTTAAAATAAGTGTTTACAAGTCCTAGACTCAAAAGATACACACACACACACACACACACTGTAGGGTCCTTGTCACAACTATTTGGTATCCCAAAGATCAGAGGGCCCTGCTAATGTCACAGTCCTTGACATTAGGCAAATCCTTAAAAATACAGAATTCCACATTACTGAAGTCAGCTCCCCCTTATGCTTCCCTCCCTGCCTCCAAATTCCCTTTCATGGGCTGTCAGATCGATTTTGTAGCCTGTTTGAGTAGGTTCATTAGGGCCTGAGGGAGCAGCCCCATCTCTGCAGCGGACTAATGAGGAGGGGAAAGCCAACTGCTCATTCCTCTTCAAAATATGTGCTGGATAAAAAGACCAGTTTTGCTCAATTTTGCAGTTTTTTTAATGTCCCCCAGTCATTTGGGCCTGAAAGTATAAATCCAAGCTTATGCTTGACACGTATTTTTTTCAATCAGTCTATTTTAATTGCGAAAATGTTCTTTTTTTGTCTAGAAGGGAAAATATAATGCATAGTTCATTATAAAAGGATGTGGCCTTGATTGGCATAATTAAGATTTTCTGTTCCGAAGCACCATATAAAGACCAGAACTGGATAATCACCTCCAAAAATTAAGGGTTCTCACCATAATCTGTATTTGCATTTTTTCTTGTTAATAGAAAGTAAAACGTAAGTTGAGGTAAAACAAAAACCAAAACAATAACCTACTTATATTATCTTTAAATATTCTCCCGAATGCTAAGGTGTAGTTTTTATATTTTTGTATGGATTGAAATACTGAAGGAGACTTTTGGGCTTGGGTGGTGGAGGCCTTTTTCCTAAGAAGGGACCAGCATTGTCAGGATACTGTGAGTGTACTTTGAGCCATCTTGCACATCCAAAGTTGCCACTGGGTTACCAGGGCTTTGACTTTATTTTAAAGAAATGTGATTTAGCTTTTATTCACTAAAAATATTATTTAGATCCTGATGTGTGTTGAATTGTATGCCCAATAAAGATATGTTCAAGTCCAGGTATAATTAGTTTAACTAGGTCCTATTGGATTGTGATGAGCCATAATCCAGTGGTTCATGTCTTCCTGAGGAGGCCATGTGGAGAATCAGAGACCCAGACAGCAGACACACAGAAGACACTGTATGAAGACAGAGACACAGACCAGAGTTACGCTGTCACTACCTGAGGGCAGCCAAGCATTGCCGGCAGGCACCAGAATCTAGAAGAGGCAAAGACAGATTCTCCTCTCCAGGCTTCAGACCTCCAGGTGTCCTGCCGATACGTAGCTTCCACAACTGTGAAAGAATAAATTTCTTTTAAGTCACCATGTTTGTGGTGATTTGTTATGATAGCCCTAAGATACTAATACAGACCCCAGTTCCTAGGATTAAACCAAGACAAAGATGATAAGACTACCCACTATATCGTGAACAAGATAATATGGCCAAGGTACCTAAATAGGAGGCCTTTTTAGGCCTGACCTGGGGTAAAAGTGTGAGTGTGTATTGAAGTCTCCTTGCCCGCCAGTATCTGCATCTTTCTCCCCACATCAATCCCTCCTGATTATTCCCAGAGCATTCTAGCTCCTCAGGTTCTGTCTTCTTAATCTTTCCACATTATAGGACAGGGAGGCGGCGGGGGTGGGGTCCAAATTTGAAACCTAAGCACAAGTACTGGAGTGAAACACACATCCCGACACACCCACTAATTAATTCTGCTTTCATGAGAATGTCAGATCTCCCTGAGACTCACTAGCCCATTTGCAGATTGGGCAAAGTAATAGCAACCTCACACAGTTTTGGAGACCCTTACACAAAATGATTTATGTTGAAATCCTGCCATCTATCAGTTCCTCAATAAAATTTTATTTTCCTCATTTCCCTTCCCAAGAGACATATATGCTGTGAATCAAACATTGCAAGAAAACAAGCCTAGAGAAGTCAGGCCAGGCAAGGAGATTAAGGGCCCCTGAAGACAGAGGTTGTCTGGAGCCTCCCATGGACTGAGCATTCTGCTAGTTCAGTGAATCCTCACACATATGCAGTGAAGCAGATCTTGTCATCACCCCAGTTTTCTGGAAAGAACCTAAAGCTTAGAGCAGGGCTTATCAAGCTCAGTACTGATAATACTTTGGACCAGATCATTCTTTATACTGCAGCACTGCCCTGTGCATTGTAGGATATTTACCAGGATCCCTGGCATCTACCCACTAGATATCAATAGTACCCCTTCCCCTAGTTAGGACAATCAAAAATGTCTCCAAACATTGACACATATCCCCCGAGGTACAAAATTACCCCCCGTGGGAATCACTGGTTTAGGGAGATTCAGTTATTAGGCCAAAATCATGAAGCCAGTATGACCTAGGGTCTCAAAACCCAAGTGGGTATTATTAAGCAAGAAAGAAAAGGTGAGTGTTTATCCTAAGACAGAGACAATTGGCTCTTACTGTTGCCCTAGTAATGCTGACTTTTGATGAGAGCAGTAAGAGGTACTGTATACTCAAACCCACATCATAGGTCAGAAATGAAGTCATGTTAGTGGGCTTGAGTCAAGAAGACTCTCACAGGTATCAGGTTAGGAGCAGAAAATACACTAATTTCTCCTTCCACAGGAGCTGAATTTTTAAATGACCTCAGAGTCAACTGCACTACAGACATCTATGTCCAGCTTCCCTTACGGCTTTCATACAACTCAGATCTGGCCAGTGGAGGTGAACACAAGAGATAAGAGCATCTTTTAGGAATGTGCTTAAAAGGAAGGCATATGTTTTCCCTGTAGTCTCCCTTCTGTGCTGATGTTTGGCAGATGGATACATGGTGAAACATCAGAGACCATGAAGACAAGGAGAGTGTCATGGAGATGTCAGAGCAATGGAAAAGAAGTTGTCTGGACCATGACAACTTTCAGAGTAGAGCTCCCTGATCACCCTGGACTTATACAAGAGAAGACCAAGCTTTTACATTTCTCTAAGCTACTTTCATTTTGGGTCTCTGCCATAGGCCGCTGAGGCAATAGCTATATCTCTCAATACAAGGTGTAAATGCCTTCAGAATGATATATTAGACCTTTTGGCATTTGCATTTAATAGGGGCCATACCTTAACCCAAGCAATTATTTAACTGTTGCATCTCAGCCACCAATGAAGAGGGCTGGATTTCTGAGTTGACAGAGCAGCAGTGTGGGGTAGGGTTGAGGGTGTAGCCTTCAACGTCAAGTTGGTTGAGTTCAAATTTTTACCTTCTGCTCACAAACTGTGTGACTTCAGGCAAATTACTTGATCTTTTTCCATTTCACCTTCTTTTTGTTATAAAACAGGGCTTATAGCTGTACTTTTTTCAGGATTTTTTTGTGTAGAATAAATAAGTTAGTATATATGAAGCACTTATAAGGACAAGGACTTAGAAACAGGCAGTTAATCTGGGAGAAGAGCCCATAAAACCCAAGTGAGGAGGAGGATAAACTGAGGCATAGAAGAAAGAAAAGAGAGTAAGGGATGCATTAGACAGTAGATAAGCACTTTTTCAAGTGAGGTTCAACCCTATTGGGGACCCTCTGAGGAACAATGTAGAATACCCCTCAGTATTGTCCTACTAGGAACAGAGGATCTGAGTAATTATGCACTGTCTTTATTTTCCACTGGTTCCTTTATTTCTAGATTTTGTCTGACTACTGGGAGCAAGCCCTGGAAGTGCAGATCAAGTCTTTATGTAGAAAAGATGAGAGATAAAGCTGCATGAGATGGGAAGTTGCCTGTGTACTCACAAGTCTTCTGGGACTACCAGTTAACTCAGGTGGGGCAACAGAATATGTGGGCAAAATATCAGCGGTGTCTGCTCCTCAGAGACTGCTTGCTGAACATTATCTAGAATGCCAAAGCAAAGACAAAAAATTAGTCTATTTCTAAGGAAAGAGGTTCTAATTAAACATCATCCCAATTTGTCCAGCTCTTTGTCTTTTTAATTTATAAGGTCTATCACATTACATCAACATGTTTTTTTGTTAAAGATTTTATTTATTTTTTTTTTGAGAGAGAGATAGAGCAAATGAGAGAGAGCATGAGAGGGGAGAAGGTCAGAGGGAGAAGCAGACTCCCCATGGAGGTGGGAGCCTGATGTAGGACTCGATCCCAGTACTCAGGATCATGACCTGAGCTGAGGCAGTGGCTTAACCAACTGAGCCACCCAGGTGCCCCACATCAACATTTCTTAAAAAAACTTGGAAAGCTTGGAAAAGCTTCTGCTTAACTATGTTTTAGCAGAATTAATCAAGACCATGGCAGCCATGTGGCTAACAAGTCATTTAGGGCCATTCAACTCCCTGAGTACTTCCTGAAACAAGTTTGCAAAAACCATCCTAGCTTTAATAAATATAGAGAAGGACTTATGGATCCAGGAGTAGCCTGACAAGAGCAAAATTAACATAAACAGAGATGGAAATGTAACACACAAGGTGAAATGAAGAAAATTCCCTCGATGGGCTTTCCAAAGCACAAGATTTTCCATTGGAAAAAAAGACATGTTCGTTAACCCAGTATCTACTACGTGCAGGTGCAGTGCTAGACATTTTTAAACCATTATCTCATTGGGTCCTCAGAACATTCCTATCAGGAAGAATTGTTTTCATCTTACTAATGAGATAATCAATTCTCACTAAAGTGATTAGTCTATGATCATGCATTAAAACTGAGTCAGCATTCATAATCTGGTCATCCCGTCTCCAACTTCCATGTGCTTTCATGGGCTTTCTCACACCGCCTGTGCACCAAATTATTTATATAAAAGCAAGTTTCCCAGATTCTAACCAGACCTACTGAATCACAATCTCTGGGAACAGGCTCAGAAATTTCTAAGGTAAATGTTCCCCCAAGTAACTCTAATCAGTGACATTCGGAAAGTTCTGTTCATTATACCTTTATTGGGGGTGAGATGGGGGGAATGTGTCTATATTCACAAAAGTGAATTGAAAAAGACTGTAGAAAGAGATGATTTAAAATCAGTCAACATGAGAGAGCACCCAGGGCAAGATAATAAATATTTTTGTCCCTGCCATAACTACTCAACTTTGCCATTTGTGAAAACAGCCATAGACAATATGTAAAAGAAGGAGTGTAACTGTGCTCCAATAAAATTTTATTCAAAAAAAAAAAAACCAGGCTGTAGTCCATGTGTCATACTTTTGTGACCCTTGCTCCAATGACAAATGCTTTTCAGAGGTATTCTAGGCAACCAGACATCCTCTGATGATAGGGTGCCATTCCAAAAGGAAAATTTCCCTCATTCACCTTCATGGCCACAAGATTGAGTGTACATTCACACATACAAAAAGAATTGGCCACTACATAGATTATCTAGTTCTTTTTATTTATGTAATATTAGATGTGAATCATGCATAACCATGGCAATAGTTGATTGCATAAATTTGTAATGACTGAATAAGTTGGAGTCAAATAATATTCTCAGACTCTAATTTCAGAGGGACCAGAGCCCTATTTTGAACCATAGGAATCTTCCCAATTTGGAGGATAGAATAAGAAAACAAAAGACTTTGTTCTGTCATCTCTGGATGACCATGAAATCTTAAACCTTCCATAAGAACACCGTATGTTTTCCTTTTCTCAATGGTAAAATGAGGAATTTGATAGAATTTATTCAATTCCCTTCTTGTTGGCCATAACATAGCTGATGCTAAACAGGAACTTTTAAGAAGATTTTATTATAGGTCAGGACACAATAAATGGGAATATACCCAAAAGAGCAATATGGATCTAGATCATCTGCTTTTAGGATAACTTTCAGTTTTCCTTCCATCCCAGAAGCTTTTTTAAAAATACATCCATTCCCCAGACACTTAGACTCTTTAAGTCTGGCCTAGGAGACAAAGAAGAAGAGAATGTCAGAGTGGAGTGACTGAAGTCCTATTCTTACAGTTCACACTCCTATTTGACAATCTAGAGCTAATTACCCAGATGATAGGGTTGTTCTTGCCCCCAAAGAGTTCCAGTAGGGAGACTTACAGTATAATAGTATGTATACATATAAAATAATAAAATAAGAGCTAAATTGAGCTGCCAACACATTTAAGTCTGGTCAGATTGGGAAGAAGACTTTAAGATCATGTGATTCTGGAACCCACAGTGGGTGACACTGTATTTCCAACTCTGATAATGACAAGAGCTAGTTTGTCGAGCTAGCCAGCTCAAAAGCCAGCTTCCTTTGAGCTGTCCAATTTAAAAGAGATGTGGACACTCAGAGACCTCACTTTTCTGAATCTATCCTAAGGAAAAGTATTCTAAACATCTACAATGTCTTCTCAAAATACACATATGTAGAACTATCATCTATTCATTTATGTGAACTCTTCTTGATGCTATTTCTATTTTCACCCTGTGGTATTTCATGGAGTAACATAGACATTCTCCAGTCTTTGAAAATTGTTCTTTCCAAGCTGAGGCTTATAGTTTTCTGTATAAAGCATTAGACTCTGAAGGCTGGATTGGGATCTACCTTCTTGTCCCCACAGTGCTCTTTGCATAATCTATCACATCCCTCACCACTAGGCATCATAATTACTTTTTCTATTGGGTGTTATTTCCATCATAATACTGAGGTTCATAAAAGATTTTATTGCTTTTTTGCATTTCAAATGAAAATATAATCAGAACTTCCCCTATATATTGTTTTGAGAAAGTCAATTGCAACCATCATTTGGATGCTTTCCCCTAAAATCTCCAGTCTTAAAGTATTTTAGAATATTCAAGAAGGTCCTTCTGGTCTTTGGTCCACAGGCTGTCCTATGTTCATCTAAGGCCATGAGATTCTTTGGGCAGGACCCTGCAGCCTCTGTACCAGCCTTGAGCTCTGGATCTTTGCAGATGCAAATTTGATAAATTGACAGGGACAAACAGCAGTCTCCCATAATATTCATCAACTATTTCTTAATTTTGCAGTTTTAGACATTACCTTCATTCTAGGAATTTAGCTCACAGTCTCCCTGTGTGCGCGCACACACACACACACACACACACACACACACACAGTTCCCTCTCTGCATCTCTCCAGTGTAGTTATATAGCAATATTTGATCTGCTTAGTATTCAATATTTATCAGATTGATTTGTGTACATGTTATTTATACCTTCTTAGGTTTCCCTTCTGAAACACTTTATTTCCGCTCAAGTTAATAATTGCCTTGCATTTAATTTGCTGAATTTTCTGTTTACCCATCACAAACTCCTTTCCAAACCCTCTGAGAACCGTTCTTAATCCATCCATTGGTCATATCTCAGTCAGAAACCATCTTTCACAGCTCTCCCTGCTTCAGCTTCTCTGGCATTTGGTACCCTTGAAGGTGGCTACAGAACTGTCCTTCCCATTCATCCTGTAAATCCTCTCCTTACTCTGAAGTTTTAAATTTACCTTCCAGAATCCCACAACTCCCATTTTCTAATCTTAATCTATTTTGGTTGTGAATCATAATCTTTTGAGAAAGGAAGTATGAGAAGGGATAATTCTTGAGATCTCCAGTGGCTGAAAATTTCTGAATTCTAGCATTACATTGGAATAATCATTTGTTGGACATAGAACCCTGGAATGAAAGTAACTACCTTCTGAATTTAAAGTCGCTCTTTTGCCTTCAAGCTTCTAATGTAGTGTTTGAGAAGTCTGATGTCATTCAGATTCCTAACACTCTGTAAGTTTGCTGGTTTCTTTCTTTGGAGGATTTAAGATCATCTTCTTATCTCCAGTCTTCTGAAATTTTATTTTAAGATGTCTTGATAAGGGTCTTTTTATTTTTATTCTTTACGTTGTGTCCTTTAAAATCTGGGAGATTTTCTTACATGATTTCCATGGATTCCTCCTCTCATTTTTCCCTATTTGCTTTACCTGGAACTTACCTCTATTTTTCCCGCTTTTTTGTCTCTTCATTCTATGTTCTGGGAGATTGCTTCAAGTTTACCTTCCAACTATTTTACTGAATTTTAATCTTCCCACTACCATATTTTTATTTCCAAGAATATTTAAAAAAATTTTTAAATTTGGGGGCACCTGGGTGGCTCAGTTGGTTAAGCGACTGCCTTCAGCTCAGGTCATGATCCTAGAGACCGGGGATCAAGTCCCACATCGGGCTCCCTGCCCGGCGGGAAGCCTGCTTCTCCCTATCTCACTCCCCTTGCTTGTGTTCCCTCTCTGGCTGTGTTTCTCTCTGTCAAATAAATAAAATACTTTATTATTATTTTTATTATTATTAATTTTTTTATTGTTACTTAAATTTTTTTTCCAGTGTTCCAAGATTCATTCCCCATTCCCCACACCCAGTGCTCCACGCTTTAGGTGTCCCCAGTACCCACCACCAGGCTCTCCCATCCCTCCATCCCCCTCCCTCCAAGTCCCTCAGTTTTTTTCTGTGTCCAAAGTCTCTGTTGTTTCGTTTCTTTCCCTGGATTACCCTAGTTCCCCTTTACTTTCCTTCTCCCTCTGTCCTCCAGGTTACCCCTCATGCACCTCAAGTAAGTGAAACCATGTGATACTTGACTTTCTCTTCTTGGTTTATTTCACTCAGCATAATCTCTTCCAGTCCAGTCCATGTTGCTACAAAAGTTGGATATTCATCCTTTCTGATAGAGGCATAGTATTCCATTGTATATATGTACCACATCTTCTTTATCCATTCATCTGTTGATGGGCACCTTGGCTCTTTCCACAGTTTGGCGATTGTGGCCATTGCTGCAATGAACATTGGTGTACATATGGCCCTTCTTTTCACTACATCTGTATCTTTGGGGTAAATGCCCAGTAGTGCAATTTCAGGGTCATAGGGTAGCTCTATCTTTAATTTTTTAAGGAATCTCCACACTGTTTTCCAAAGCGGCTGCACCACATTCCCACCAACAGTGTAGTTAAAAAAATTAAAAAAGGAAAAAAAATTTTAATCTTGTTTATTTATTTATTTATTTATTTACTATGTTTGATTAGCCAACATATAGTACTTCATTAGTTTTTGATGTAGTGTTCAAGGATTCATTAGTTCCATATAACACCAAGTGTTTATCACAACACATGCCCCCCTTAATACCCATCATCCAACTACCCTATCCCCCCACCTCTCTCCCTTCTGAAACCTTCAGTTTGTTTCCCAGGGTTGAAAGTCTCTCATGGTTTGTCTTCCTCTCTGATTTTTTCCTCTTCAGTTTTCCCTCCCTTCTCCCATGGCCCTCTATGCTATTCCTTATGTTCCATGTACGAGTATATCTTCAAAATCTTTTCATGGATATAATGTCCCCTCTTACCTTGCTAAAGAATTAGTATTAATTATTGTGTCATAAATTTTCTTCTAGTTACCACGTTGTTTCTGTTTCTCTGGGTTTCTTTTTGTTGATGGCTTGCTTGGGTGTCTATTTTTTATATTAGATGCTTTCTGCAAATTTAAGATGATCCATTCTTATTTGGGAGTGAGACCTTAAAAAATCACTGGGACCTCTGTGTGTGGGAAGGTTCACCAAGTAATGGGCTTCACCACAGAGTGACAGGACTTGGACCTGGCCATTGTGTGGGACCTCTCTCCATAACTATCAGTATCTGCAGATTTGTTTTTCCACACTTGCTAGTTTCTACCCAGAGAATCCTCCAACCTCCTATGAGGGGCTATAGGTTTGTCTGCTAGCATTCTTTGCACCATTGGGAAAAGGAGATGGAAATTTTCACAGCTGAATGTGTAGATTCCCACTCAAACCACAATATTTTATATTACTACTTTAGTGTTCTTACTTTTTCTTACTTATATCTCAGGCACCAGGGTCCACAGTCTATCTAGTTTAACCTATGTTGAGAGTAAACCCCCAATTTTCTACCAGGTGGGAGAGGATAGTTGCCTACTTGGGGAAAAGATCTAGGCTCTTACTGTTCCCATAAGAACTTTCAACCAAGCTTTCTGCTTTTAGCTTGTCACATTCCCTATGTCCTGTGCTACTCAATGCCACAAGTCTCTGACCTTTCCAGGATTTTGTAGCTCAGATCTGTTTCCTTCTTATCTTTACCCCAGTGGGCATTTATGGTTCAGCTTTCTCAGCCACAGAACTTGATTACCAGCAGTAATTTTCAGCTTTTACAAATGTGTTGATATCTCCCATCTGCTTTAGTCTCCTGTCTCATTATCTTGGACTCTATGGTTTTATGCTTTTTTTTTTTACCCTTTACTGTCACTTTCTTAGATTTGGAGACAAAATGATGTAAAAACATATATTTGATTTGTCATATTAAAATTGAAGTGTACATAAACATCATTTTTAGTGGTTCCATCATGTTTATTAATAGATTCATTAATGTTCACATAACTATCACTCAGTTCTTGGGTAGTCAAATTGTTACTTTTTTTTTTTTTAGCATCACTAAAAACAACACACTAGTGAATCTCTTTATGCATGATGTTCTTTTTACCTTTGAGATTACTATTTTTTAGGATACATTTCTGGAAATGTAATTAACAGCTAAGTTCAGAGGTTTTCACAATTTCTTTGCAAAAGAGTTTTATTGGTGAACATACCTACCAGCAGACCATGGGAGCACTGGGTCTCTCCAAGCTCACAAACATGCACCTTGCAAATTTCTATTCATATTTTAAATCAAAAACATGCTAGAATGGGAGGGGGGGTTATATCTTTAAAAGCAAGACTTCTTTCTATGGAAGGAATCAAAGCAGAATCCTGAAAGGGAACAGCAGGAAGAACTTCATGAGCAGCAAAGATGCCTTTAAGGGAGTGTGTGAAATCAACACTGTAAAGAAAACAAATGCTGATCTGTGAAGAAGACTGAGCAGTGAACTAGTTGCACTTGAATTCTTCATTTCCCAGTCAAGTTGAGAGACTAGGAATGTAAATGCACTGCTTAGAGGTCTATTACTGAATGTTGAAGGGCTGTCCAGAGGAGAAAAAAACAAAAACAAAAACAAAACAAAACAAAAAACCTCTCAGGTACCAGGAAGTCACAGGAGGAGCTGGGGGGAACAGTAAAACAAAAGGCTGGAAAGCCAGAGATTTACCTGTGTGACAATATATTCCACCACTGCCTCCTGGGCCTTGGTTCCCTCATCCGAAAGGTGGGAAGAGCAATGCCCTCCTGCCTGGTTGTTATGAAACATAGGAAAGAGAATGTTGGTAACGGCTTCTTCTCAGGATTTCCCTTGTAAAGTTGAATGATCACCCATTCTTCATCAAGGATGCTTGGATTTGCAAGGAAAAAAGTCAGAAACCCCATTTGTTGTAGTTTTACATCACAGCTTAGTAAATAAATATCATTGATCTGGTGATTTCTTCAATTTTTAAAAATCATTGACTCTAATAAGCTAATATCTTAAAGGGTTAATGTTTTTTTTCCCTTCTCCTGCTAAATATGTCACTCCAACACTTTACCTATAAAAGATTTTTCATCTCCTCCCCAAAAAGGTATGTCCCCAGTGTTAGACACTCACCAGTTGTTTATTATGTGACAATAAGTTTATTATTAGGCTACCCTGGGTTTTGTTTTGTTTTGTCTTGACATATAGTTCATAAAGAAACAAGGCACAACACAATGGCAAGCTGGTGTTTCCTCTAAACAGCTCAGAAAATCCCAAGATTGATGTGCCAAGAGTGTTCTTAAAAGCTAGCACTTACACAGCTTAAATCAGATGTGACTTTAAAACCTCCTATTAAATTTCAAGTGAGTTATTTTAAAAGTAAACTATAAGTCTACTATAGCAAAGAGGACAGTATTTTATCAAGAAGCTCTGGGAGACACCCAGATCACTCAAACAGAACTCGGAAAGCCTGAAATATATATGGCCAGATTAGATACTAACACGTCCATAAAGATAACGGTGCATTTCTAAGACTAGCAACATGTTATGGGCACCCAGGGGTTAACAGAGTTGGATATGAAGGAAGATATTGGTAAAGACAATTTATATGAGCAATAAAAGACACTGAATAACTGCTGGCATGAGATATAATAAATGGTTTTGTTGTAAGATTTATATGATGACTCCTAAGCTGAAGCATAATATTCAACTGCTTTGCTGACTATGTTCCTTAATGGTGTTAAAACTTTTTGCAAAATTAAGATAAAATATATATGTACATTTCACATACACACTAAGTTATATGATACTGTATCTTGTATAGAGGTTTCCTACCCAAAGTTATGTACATGATAGAAAAATTCAGAAGCATTTGTAATGCATAGAGTAAGATCTTCTTACCCATTGCCTCCTTTCACACCTTGATCCTCTTGGCTGGAAAAAGTCCCTAAAAGGGGTTTTATAAATTCTTTGTCAACCTACCCATAGTTTTACATGTAGATTTTTGTATACAGGCTTAAGATGAGCACGATCACAGAGGAGAGAGACAGCAGAAAAAAATTATCCAATAACACGTAACCAAAAATTTCTTTTGTCTCACAGACTCCTGAAATCTTGATAGAATTAGAACCCTTATTTTATGACCTGTAAAAATCCCAAAGCTTTCTGCCAATATTAAAAAAAAAAAGAAAGGAGCATTGACAATTATATTCTTGTGGCTTCTCTGCCTTCAAGATTTTGGTTTTGCTGAAACAGTGTTCTACAACATCTTAATCCAAAGGTTGAAGTTCAAACCCTTCCTCAACTTCACCAGCAATAACAACAGAATAGCTCACACAAACAATCTCTGAGTGCACGTGCATAATGAACTTCATTGAATATTTGGAGGGAAGCCAGGGAAGAAGGAGGATGGGTTTACATCATGGAAAAACAAGCAATTTTAAATTGAGCATTAGAACAAGTTTGTTTTTAAAAACTCCTTTGGCTATCTCAGGACCATGGAATTTCCACAGCTCACTCCACTCCATGCTGAGGCTTTCATGGACTTCTCTGTCATTTTTCCCCTCCTCTCCTCTTTCCCACATGTCAATTTTGGAATTCCTCTCCCAAGTTTGTGTGTATGACAACTTTGCTCTCTCCATCCCTGATTTCCAAAAGCAGCCCCACACAAATATTACACATCTAAACACATCCTAAAGAACCAAATCCCTGTTTCCTTGGAGGCAGGTGCCCCACAAAAGGTTATACTCATTCTTGCTGAGTGAGAGGTCTGGCCCCGCCAGCTGACATCCAGTCAGCAAAGCCAGCAAGCAACACACAAAAGGCCACAACAATGAAGAAAGCCCAGGGGCAGGTCTGTTTGCTCTAAGCAGGGCTTCCCTATAAGTCATGCTTTGTCGTCCCGCCTTTCTCCCATGGGCTGCAGCTCATAGGCACTGTTTTCTTCCTGCAAGTGGATACAGACTTCATGACCCCAAGCAGTCATTCTAGTCTCAGCGTCCCATGGACGCACATCCCAGCTGCAAAAGCAACCAGAATTGTCGATCGTGCACCTCTCAGAGGTGACCCGTCTCCATGCTTCTTAAAATTCTTCTCCCTTTTTTCCTCCTCTTTTTCTCCTCTTCGTTACTCTTATACCTCACTCTGCCATATTTATACCTACAATCTTCATGCCAACTCTCTTTTCAAATCCTTTCAGAGTCCAAGAATCCATAGTCCTATTCTTGCCTTTATTCTCCATCCTGGTCTCAGACTTCTTTCTTTCTGGCTCTTTTTCCATCTCTGAAGCACAAAATCCCAGAAACTCAGCAGGAACAAGGACTCTTCCAAAAGAGGAGCAAAGGGGAGAAATAGGAGGGTTTCCCATATTCCCCATTTGAGTTTCTGCTCATACCTTCTTTATCTCCTTGCCTTAAAAATGCGGCCTCTTCTCTTGGCTGTGCATCAATCCTCTATGCCCTTCACAAAATCCCATTACATGAGGTTCAGTTCATTAGAAAAATAAAATTTGCCTTTCATTTTCTGCATTTAGAAAGGACTGGTCATTTAGAAATACAATGCCCTGTCTTGTAGAGCAGAGGAATGAAATAGGGGATGGAGGAAGAAAGTAAGATGTATATGTAGGGTAATGGTCCTCTTATTTGACAGGAGAAGTGGACCTCCTCCATATGCTCTGAATCCTTGGGAATGAACTTTCCACAGACTGCAAATTGCTATGTTGGATGTGTCCTGGCTGTAAGGGCAGACCAGAAATTAAGAGCATGCTCTAGAAGCTTAGCAATGGAATGATAGTCTTCCTAGAGGGGCAAAGGGATGAAAAAGAGACAAAAAAGACATTATGGAAGAAGGAACATGAAACCAATTCTTGAAGGACCAGATTAGCAAGTGAAGAAATGGGGCCAGGTTACTGCATGGAAAGATACAATTTTTAGAGGAGTTGTAATGGGAAGAAGAGATCCCACAGGAGAGCTCATTGGTCCCATGAGTCCCATTTGGACAAGTGATTAGACTTCATGTGCTTAGAATTTCTCTAGGCATTTACCTGCTTTCAACAGGAGGGCCCTTCAGGAAAGCTGCTCAGGAGCTGGCCTTCTCTGGACCCTAATGGTTCTTTCTATTTTTAGTAATAATATTCCCATTTGGAGAAATGTGAAAATATGGATAAATGTGACAGAAAAAGTATATCAATGGAATGTGTTTCATCAACTTTGTTTTTGTAAATCATATTAGGGTCAGTAGTGGTAATGTTAGAACTGATGGGACCTCAGCATGCTTCTAGTCCTAGTCCCAGTCCTAAACTGTCTTCAAAGGTAGGCAGACCCTGCTTGAAGCCTTGCACTCCCATCTCTAGCTATGCAATCTGAAGCAGGTCAACACCTCCCTGAGCCTTTTCTTTATCTGTGATATGGGAACAATAATACCCAATCTACAAAAGACCATGAAGATTCAATAAGATAATGAATCTCACTAGCTTAGCACACAGTAGGTGCTCTAAAAAAAGCAATGACCATAATGCTTTGGCCTTTTAAGAGATGAGATAACTGAGTCTCCATGAGATAATTCATCTGTCTTTTAATGAATATTTATTTAACCCACTTTTCCTTTAAAATTCTCCTTAAAGCTATGTTCTTTTTTTAAGATTTTATTTATTGGACACAGAGAGAGAGAGAACACACAAGCAGGGGGAGCTGCAGGCAAAGGGAGAGGGAGAAGCAGGTTCCCTGTGGGACTGCATCCCAGGACTCTGGGGTCATGACCTGAGCCAAAGGCAGATGCTTAACCAAATCAACCACCCAAGCACCTAAAAAATGTGTTCTAAGGAAGGGCTGATACAGTGAGAGTCCAATCTCCATAATAAGACTATTCTGTGATAGGCTGTCTACCCAGCAGGCACTAACAATGAGGTCTTGGGACCCAGAGTTTCTCCTCTACCTCCTGTGCTGTTTAGTGTTCAGTAAATAATGATGTGAGCTAGAAATTTCAAGTATTTTTATTACAGCCAAAAAGACATGCTGGTCTGCCCTCAAAGTCTCTGTTGTTGCCTTCAGATAAAAAAAAAGGGGGGGGGGGAAGATCCTCTGAGAAATACAACCCTCTCCTCCTAGATTTTCTCATGCAGAAAAGCAATGCTATCCCCCAAGGAGTGGGGAAGGGAGAAGAAACTGAAGTTGTCATGGGAGCTTGCAGGGAATTTAACCTGATCCTCCATCTTTCAGCTTCTCTGCAAGCCTACCAAAGTCTCTCTCACAACCTTTCACCCTGAGGCTGGTCTGTATTTTATTAAAGGAACCATACTCATCATTCCACAGGCCCCCGAATGTATATAGCTGTTAATCTGTCGTTCAGTCTTCTTCCCAGGAGCTCCTTCATGAGGCAACATCACAGTTTGATGCATGGAAATCATTGTGATTTGTGTTTTATTTGGTTGTTTGCACTTTTTCTTGTTCCACAAGGATTTGAAGCAACTTTCACCAAAAACCATTAGGATAAATCAGCAAACAAACAAACAAAATACTACTGTAACCCAAATAGTTTCTACAGAAATAAGAATTGAAAATGGAGGCCAGTATAAGTTTAAATGAGAAAAATTTAAGGTTGGAGAGGGGAGGAGTCACCATCCACATTGGCCATAAATACCACCAGTCATCCAGAAGCATCTTCACAGCTCGTGGTCCATGGTTCCCTCTACTCATGGGCACTCCCTTTCCTCTCTGACTCTTCCCGCTGCTTTCTCTTGCCTTTAGGAGAGGAAGCAGATACTATAGTGTGGACAAGGGCCCTAGATGCTCTGCCCTTTTATAAGTCACTGTGTGGCTTGAGGCAAGTTCCTTGCCCTGTCTGGACTTCAGCCTCTTGGTCTGAAAAATGGGAGAGAAGATTAAAAGTAAAAGAGGCCAAACCATTTGCTCATAATTTAGTAATCCTGTTCCCCTCTCGACAAACACATGATAGAAAGAGTGGAAGGGCCTCTCCACTGCGCCTCCCCCAAGGCTCATCTGTGTCCAGGACAACAGGCCTCTTTATGTGGAGCTCAGGATCCCAGGAAAAGGTGGGGCAGGAAGGAGCATGGGCCAACTGAGTTAGCACCTTCAGGCCCTGGCTTTTTATTCTAAGGAGGGCATGGAAAGCTGGGCAATGCTGTCCAATAGAAAAACAATTGTCACTTGAACAACATGGGGATTGGAGCACCCATCCCCACACAATGAAAAATCCATGTTTAGGGGCGCCTGGGTGGCTCAGTGGGTTAAGCCTTTGCCTTCAGCTCAGGTCATGATCTCAGGGTCCTGGGATCAAAGCCCATATTGGGCTCTCTGCTCAGCAGGGAGCCTGCTTCCCCTTTTCTCTCTGCCTGCCTCTCTGCCTAGCTGTGATCTCTCTCTCTCTCTGTCAAATAAATAAATAAAATATTTTTTAAAAAAAACAAACAAACCCATGTTTAACTACTGACTCCCCCAAATGTTAACTACTGATAGTCTCCTGTCGACCAGAAGCCTTACCAATAACACACAATTTGTGTGTTATACATACTATATTCTGTATTCTTAAATAAAGCAAGCTAGAGAAAAAAAAATGTTATTAAGAAAATCACAAGGAGGTGCACTTTGGTGGCTCAGTTGGTTAAGAATACAACTCTTGGTTTTGGCTCAGGTCACAATTGCCCTGTAGCAAGATTGAGCCCTACATCAGGCTCCACACCCAGTATGGAGTCTGCTTCACATTCTTTCTTCCTCTCCCTCCCCTCTGTTCCTCCAAGCTCACACATGCTGTCTCACTGTCTCTCAAATAAATAAATATGCATCTTTAAAAGAAATGAAATCACCAGGAGCAGAAAATAGATCTATAGTGTCATACTGTATTTATAAAAACAAAAAACAAATGTGACTGGACTTGTACAGTTCAAACCCATGTTGTCCAAGTGTTACCTGTAAGGTGACCCAAGCATGAATTCTCACTTTTCTGGTAAACATGTAACACTTTAGAGAGTAAAAAAAAAATTGATTTTAATTAGGATTGCTTACTCAACATATCTAAAATATTATTTCATCATCAGATCAATATAAAAATTAATATTGACATAGTTGACATTTCTTCTGTACCAAATCTTCAAAATACAGTGTTCATTTTACACTTATAGCACATCCCAGTTTGGACTGGCCCTAGCTCAAGTTCTCAACAGAGGAGCTCCCTAGGGCTGGAGTTACCATCTTAGGCAGAGGATTTTGTGCTCTGAGGAGAAAAAAAGTGGCTTGTTATCAGAAAGCTGGAGCCCATACACGAAGGGGAAGAGATAGAGTGTGAGAATCCGCTGGGGCTTCACCTTCAGATATTACCTCAGAGATAACAGGACCTCAGATGGAGGTTTTGTGGGGGCTCCCAGGGAGAATCCAGACACCAAGCCTGGGGACTCTGGAGGCAAGCAATGGTCCCTGAGGCACAGTGTTGATCTGGTTGAGGCATGTCTCTGAGGTCACTTGCAGCAGAGATGCCTCAATAGACATTACAAGGACAGCTCTGACCCCTGAATTGGGCAGCAGAAGGAGCACGACCATCATGGGATGATGGGAGACTTAAATCCCCTCCCTATATTATAGTGTACAGAAGGCTAAGTGCCCAATGGCTGTTTAGTGCTTCTTGTGCACCTCAGTGAAGTGGGAATCAGAGCCAGATTTGACTCAATTTAGGCAAATTCAGAAGTATGTTACAGAGTAATTTATATCTGTTTTATAAGTCGTAACGTCCAACCTCACATCTTTTTTTTTTCCTTTTTATCCACCAAACAGGAAGTTTGCTGATGAAACAGTTCCAGAAATAAGGTGCACAGAGTCTGATTCTCATCTGACCATCAACTAGTCATGCCCTATCTTCCTGCAGGAAATCTTTGCCTCAGATTTATCCAGATACTAAAAACATCAAGCACACCTGCCACTCGGAGGTCTTCCTTTCAGATGCACCAAATTCTTCCTGCTATTTTTATCTTATATAGGATGAGGGACATTGAGCTGGCCCCAGATCAAGTGGTCCTCAAAGACTTAAAGAGAAACAGTCATGCCCACAAGTTCTTTCCACTCTGCCAGTCACTTACCATGGGTGGCATCACGTACACAGAGATACTTCAGGCAAACCATCCTGTTGTAGCTGGAGATCTTATCCTAAAGTCCTGTAGGGAATTCTCCACTGCAGGGTGAAGAACCCCCATTGAACACTGAAACTCCTTTACCTTAATTCCTTTATCTTAAGGCCTGTATTTGTAGCTTTTCAATCTGGGCACATAATAGAATTGCAGGGGTAACTTTAAAACATGCCCGTCCCCATTTCTACCCACCAGTTTCTGACTTACTTGGTCTCCAGGTGGTTTTAATGAACCACTGAGGCTGAGAAACACTGACCTAAACCAAAAGTGGGGGATGGGGGGGGCTTCTTCCTTTTCTTCCTTTCCTTCCTGCTCCCTTTTCTCAGAAAGAGATATTATTCCACTCTCCCTCAAGTGGGTGGAGTTCCAGATCCGGTGTACATCAGTGACCACACAGCTTACAAATAAGGCAGTGCTTCTCAAATGTAATGTTCCTACAAGTCACCCATCCTGTTAAAATGCAGCAGGCCTGGGGTAGATGCAAGAGTCTGCACCTCTAACCCTGTCCTTGCTAATACTGTTGGGTCACACTTTTAAGAACAAGGCATTCGAGTGTGTCCTATGGAATAAAAAAAGTGTAATGTCATCTCTCTTCACTGCCAGAGCTCCAACTCTTCACGCCATGACTCAGTTATGTTTGTGGCTCTGAATGTGTCACCGTGATTCTGCCTAGGAATGTGGCTAGAGAAGTTCTATGCATTCAGTAACTTTACTGAAGAATTTGGTGGGTCCCCGCTGGAGGCCACGCCCATAGAACACATTTGCCATCCCACAGGGTCCACCCACCAGCTCTTCCTATCATCTTGTTCCATCTTCCCCAAGTGCAGACACACACTACTGAGTCACGGTCAAGGTCTTCCCTGGTCTTGGTGAAAACAGTCCCAGCCATGTTCAGCCCTGCTTTGAGGTCTGCCTTTCCAACCCACAAACTCTCCTGATATCCTTCCTATGAGAAGAGCTGGTCAGGGATGAGTTCTCTATCTTGTTGCAGAGTGGTTCTCATGGGAAGAGGGCAAAAGGGCTGAATATGTGGGTGCACTGGGCCTCCAGGAGCAAACCCAGGAGCTCTGAGCTAATTCTGCAAAGCCCTCTAGAGGTGGGGATGCTTAATACCTAGCCCAGCTCTGGTCTGAATACTTCTTACCAGGACCTCATCATATCTTCCATGAATGATAGATATTTTGCCTTCATGGGCCCCTTTCATGAAAATAATAATAATAGTACAATAATGTAAAATTTTATTTTATGACAGCACTGATAAAGATGAATATATTAATACCACATGTTAAAAACACTTTCTTCTACCTAAAAGTTTTTTCCCTTCTGGCTTAACAAAAAATTAGAACACTTTCCTGGGCCCCTAAAATTTAGTATTGTGATCCCCAGCCATGTGCCTACAATGTCTAATGGAAAAATCAGCCCTATATTCATACATATAATACTTATGACAACCCAACTGACAGATGAAGAAGCAGAGTGGAGAGATCTCATGACCTAAGGCACATAGTAAGTGATATAACTGAATTTGAACGCAGATCATATGGCCCCATGCGTTAGTCCTAAACATTATGACACCATCTCTGTCCTTCAAGTGTTTGGGGCAACTCTTCCAGGCTCACTCTGCTACAACAAACACTTGCAATACTTTGTGTATTAATAACAATACGAGTAAAAGTGGGAATTGCTGGTTTGGGGGCACCTAATAGGAGCTTTGCATGAAACTGCTTAGTATGACCATTGTTTTCTCTTTAAATCCTCACAAGTGCCAAATCAGGCATACATACCACATTAATGTCCCTAGTGTCAAGATGAGGAAGCAAAGAGGTTAGGAAAGCTAATTCAAGCCGAAATTAAAACACAGCCAAAATTTAAACACAAGCCGGTCACCTCAGATTTCTTCACTAAACAACACTGTACTGTATTAGGACAGTATTGTCATTTCATAGAGGTGACATCATGTTACTACTAGTATCCAACTTCTGACACAGCTCTATGTGCTTTGCATGAATTAACTCCTACCAATCTAGGAGCAAAGTCCTGTTATGATGTCCAAATAAGCAATAGGGAAAAGAAAGCACAGACAATGAAGAGACTCACTGTCTTTAGTTGGGTTCTCCAACAACAGATCCTTTGAGGAAGATTCATGTGCAAGTGATTTCTGAAGGAACTACCTTTCAGAGAAGTAGAGCATGGCAGGTGAGGTAGGGCAGGGCACAAAAGGAAGACAAGCAAAAGGTAAGAAATGAGGCAGTCTCCAGAGAGCAGCACTGATCATTGCACTTAGAGTCTGAGTACAAATGATCTCAATTGTGCCAACCCAAGACAAGAGAGGTGAGCCCTTTATACGCCTCTGCTCCATAGTCATTAGTTAAGGATGGTCCTAGGGGATCTACCATGCAGGGAATCAAGGGATGGGAGCTGTGCACTGACATTTGCCTTACGCTTGGCCCAGACGCAGCCCTGAGTATGGAGCTGGGGTCTGAACCCAGCCAGCATAGCTCCAGCATCTACTATTTAAGCCACGATTAGATTTCTCTTTAGTGAATAAAAGAAGATAAAAGAAGAACTAATACTGACAACTCTGTACCACAGGCCATCCTGCCTCAGTGCGCCACACACCAGCGCCTGCTTAGCCTGTTATTCTAAGCTCATTAAATTTAAAAAATGTTGAATTAATTGAATGCTACAAAACTAAGGATCTATGAAGGGAGAAAAAAAGACTCCTAATTTATTTATGCAGATTATATGTTTCTGCATCTGCTAGTGTGGAGCCAGCAGACGTAAGCGTTTATTCAAATAGGCCCACATTTTAGAGTTGTTACAATACCTGCAACTTACAAGATGAGCATAATTATCCTATTTTTACAAACTCTAATATGATTTCAATTGATGTCAGTAAGTTTTGATTGAATTTACTGCTGATTAGAGTTGATCATCTCTTTGAACAACAAGAAATTATGTCTCATTCAGTCCGTTAGCAAGACTAGTGTTCAGCTTATGAGCCATAGCACCAATGGTAATTATCAAGGATAATTGATTTCCAATGTGGACATATTAATTATGTAGATATAGGAAAATTAAAAATATTCTACCCTGCCAATTATTATTATGAAAAATAAACAAGTCATAGACTGTCGACAAGAAAGTTTCATTTACTCTGCCATCTTCCCTTTCTTCTTTCTGGGGAAACTGCGCATCCCAACAATGTGGTCAAAACATGGACATGCCACAGACAGAGGTGCCAGCAAACCCCAAGGAAATCCAAGGTGACCCTTACAGAGAAAGGAGATGAAGAAGATGGACATAGGAAGAGGCCTCTGTCTCATCTGGAAACTGGGAAGAATGTGCTTTGTGGAGATGGCACATGGGAGAATTCATTCTATCACGCATTCACACAACAAATATTTACCAAGTACCTCCTATGTTTGGACACTGGGGTTAATGTAGTGAGACATGGTTGTCCTGATGAGCCTATACCTTAAAGGGCATGTTAGGCATCACCCATGAAAATTTCTAAATACCCCCATAAATCATGGTATCATAAACAAAAAGTATAGGCTGATGAGAGAGGGACTAACAGTGAGACCTTGTTTAGATCAGAGGTGGGGTCATGGAAGATTTCTCTGCATAAGGGTTCATTTAGCCTGAGACTCGATGAGCTACAGAGGTCAAGAGGGGAGAGGGCAGAGGTATGAGTGACAGTGGGAAGAGTGGGGTGCATTGAACAAAATAAGAAAGAGTCTGAAATGCAAGAACCTGGGTGTTGGTGTGAGGTAGTCAGGGCTAGACCATGCAGAGCAGTGCCATCTAATAGAATTTTCTGGGATAATGGCAATGTTTTATATCTGCACTGCCCAACACAGACATGGCTAGTCACTGAAAATGAAGCCAGTGCAATTAAGAAACTCAACTTGAGATTTTAATTTAAATTAAATTAAATAGTGACACGTGGCTAGAGAACACCATATTAGGCAGGTTAGCAGCCTTTTAAAGACCTTTTTAAAAAAGGTTTATTTGTTTATTTATTTATTCATTTATTTATTTATTTATTTATTTATTTGAGAAAGAGAAAAAGAGAAAGAGCACAGGAGTAGGGGGAGGGACAGAGGGAAAGAATTTCAAGCAGACTCCCCGCTGAGTATAGAGCCTAATGCTGGGCTTGATCTCTAGACCTTTAAATCCTGACCTGAGCTGAATTCAAGAGTCTACCATTCGGGACACCTGGGTGTCTCTAGTCGTTAAACATCTACCTTCACCTTGGGTCATGATCCCATAGTCCCTGGATCCAGCCCCGCATCAGGCCGCATCGGGTTCCCTGCTCGGCGGGAAGCCTGCTTCTCCCTCTCTCACTCCTCTGGCTTGTGTTCCCTCTCTAGCTGCATTTCTCTCTGTCAAATAAGTAAATAAAATCTTGGGGGCGGGGGGAGAGCGCGCCACTCAACCAACTGAGCTACCTAGGTGATTTGGAGCATTTTAGCTCTGATAAGGATTGCAAATTTTATTTTAAGACCTGTGAGAGGCACTGAAGATTTCATAAGTTCAGGAGTGCCAGTTCCATATGTATTTTTAAAGATTACTCTGTTCTTAGAACCAGAAAACTCATTCACAAGACCACTCACTCTGGGAAAATAGAAATGGGATTTGGCAGATGCCTCTACCAACCAAGTGTATCATGTAATACTGTGCATTGTTGATTCAACCTGTTCTTCAAATTCTGTCCATAGTGTTTGTAAGGAGTGTATATGACTTAAGTTTAACTATAGTGATCCCAAGGGTAGTGATCCCTAAGTCTGACACAAACTACACAAAGCAGAATATTTTGGGGATGTTCTTGAATTTGACCCTTCAGACTAAAGACAGGAGACAAGAAGGCCTTACACATTATGTATTAATGAATCATTCTGGAGAATGAAGAACTGCTTTTCAACCAGAGTTGCACTTTTGAGCCAACAATTGTAATAGCATATAAAGAACAAAGAAGACACTTGACTTCCTGTGCAGATGTGGCCCCATACACCAAGCCTGATCTGAATCAGAAAGATTCAAAATGTCCTCATAAAGAAGTTCAGATGACCCAGAATTGAGTCCTCTGGCCAGTGTCAGTGGGATCCAGGGGCATGCAACTGAGCCCAAGAAAGAGGGCTACTCATCTGGGCCACAATTTCAGCCCTGCAATTGGGAGAAACAGGCAAGGTCAAGCAGTAACACAAATCCCCTACTTCTTTTGGAGAACCATTCCTCCACGTTCTGCTCCAGTTCATAGCCAATAAGCCATCACACCTATGCAACACATACCATGTGTTAAGCACAATTCTAAGCAGTGAGGGTGATAATGTGAAACTAGTGACAAAGTGAGATGAACATTTTATATACATATATACATGCATATATATTGATATAGATATATACAAAGATATATATTAGAGAAAGTGTTTAGTGCTTACCTGCATTGCATATACATCTTTTCACCTCATTTATTCTATATACATTTATATTTAGTTTAATGACATCTGTAGTATTACTTTTATCTCCAGTCATCTCCATTATCCTCAATAATAATATTGACATTGTAAAAACAAATTGAACAGTTTCTATATATGCACAGTGTTTAGTACTTATATGCATGAAATGTATGAATATAATACATATATATTATATATATGAACGTATATATATCACAATATCCATATTATTATCATCATCATCAAGGATAATTGATTTCTAATGTTATCTCTATTTTCAAATACATAGCATATTGGGCACAACTGGTTAAATAACTTGTCCAGGGTCATACAGCTAAAAAGTAGCTCCAGGATCTGTGCTCACCTACCCCGATGGACCCTCCCACAGGTGATGCAAAAGTTAGCACATAAACTTAGTATGCTGGACATGGTACTGGGTCTGAGGTTAGATCACTAATCCAGACTGGCCTGATAATTGGACCTTTGTCCATGACCACTAATGGGTCCAGATTGCATGGATATCACTCAAGTTTGGGCTAATCAGAGTATTTCCTGAGAGTTTTGTCTCTCCAGAGAAGATGCAAAGCAAGGAGCTGTGGGTACCATGATGACTGCCTCATATAGAAAACAATGGGATAAGATGATGCCAAAAACAGAGAGAAGGAAAATCAAGAGGGAGAAAAAGTAAATCCCTGTGGAGTCAGAGCCATCTGTCTCAGTTCCTGAGGTGTCCAGATTTGCCCTTCCTTGCATACCTGGGTTTCAACTCTTCCTCTGACTCTGAGAGTAACTTCAGAATCATAGGCTGGTTCTGATCAGGTTCACATCCCTTGTGATGCTCATACAGAAGGTGACTCACTAGAAGAGATTTGCACAGACTTCCACCACCATTCGGGGGACCCAGGGCATGATGCAGGGTGCTAAAAGTAATATTAATTAAATCTAAATGTTTTTGTCCCCTCGGGGACTTAAAATACAGTGATTAAAGTTTCCAGAAATCATTTATTCAGCAGCTTTAGAACATTTGGATATGATCTGAACTCAGTGAGTTTCTGCCTTTAGCATTTAATTTGAGCAATTGCAAAGGTGGTACTATACCTCCATATGCTTTACATTAGCAGTCCATTGGTCTGCATTTTTAGTGGCACTCACTGTCCCCTGAACCTTTGTTCAGTAGATACCTACTTAACTTTAATCATTGATAATGACATTTCTGTAATTCAAAGGACAGAAATCATCTGAAATAACAAAGAACAAGATTTGCTATATAGGTAGGGAATAAAGTGCTGAGAAGGATACATTGATTTTCTGCATTTGGGCCAAAGCATGGCTTTTCTCTGAAGGTTATCTTCCTTCTAACTAAGTTATATTTTAATGTCATTATAATTCAGTCCTTCAACATATTTATAGTGAACACCAACCATAGGCACTATGCCTAGTGCTGAGAGTATAAAGATGAAAGAAGCAACATCACACATCACTGTCCTCAAGCTGATTTAATGATGGATTCGATCTTGGGCACCTGGGTGACTCAGTGGGTTAAAGCCCCTGCCTTCAGCTCAGGTCATGATCTCAGGGTCCTGGGATCGAGGCCTGCATCGGGCTCTCTGCTCAGCAGGGAACCTGCTTCCTCCTCTCTCTCTGCCTACTTCTCTGCCTACTTGTGATCTCTCTCTCTGTCAAATAAATGATGGATTGGAGCATAACACAAAACAGTGTTGATGTCTTACTCAGTATCTGTAGCTCCTTCCTCCTTAACAGACCCCTCTATTACTCAGTTACTCATGGGCTCCAGAACAAACTGGCCCCATCCTTGGCTTGAGGACTGGGCACAGTGGTTCTAAAAAAAACTCTTAACTGATTTGTGCAGGAACCCAGCCCTGACCCAGTCAGCACATGGCTTTCCCAATCAGTGAGAATGATTCAGAAACAGACACGTGACCATTGGATGTAGTGAAACCATTACAGCCCATCATATGCCTAACTTGAAGATGAAGCCACAACACTCAGAGGACAGTTTCTCCCCTGTCACTCAGAAGAAACTGAGCAGAAGCCTCCAGATTAGGTCAGCCCTGAAGCCCAATCAGCTCTCCCCTTCCCAGAAGTGAAGGTCTACGTGTTTCCTCATGATTTCAACCAGTTTGAAATTGGTCTCATTCTAATGACTAGAGACAAATGAACAGAAATGTGAGATGCAGTGGTGAAGACAGGCAGAGTGTATGAAAGGAAAACTAAGGAGTTGTAGCCGGAAATCCCAGTAGGGACAGCTATTGCATGGGAGGTCAGAGAAGAGGAATCCAAGTGGAGCCTTAAAGGGTGAATAGGAGCCAAATGGATGAGCGTAGGGGCTAGGAAAGGATAGCACTTCAGGTAGAAGGAATAGCCAGGAAAAAGAAAAGAAAAAAAAAAAAAAAAACCACAGGAAAATGGCATGAGATTCAACATTCCTAATATAGTGTAGAAAGTCTAAGGTGAGGCCGGGGCCAGATCATGAAAGATTTGGAGACCATGAAAAAGAGCTCGGACTTAACCTTGAACAAGGGAGAGCCACTGATACAAGTGAGACCGGCCTATCGCAGTCAGATTAGCACTTTGGGCAGGTCTCTCTGGCGCCCATGGAAAGACAGACTGACAAGAAATGGGTACTTTGTAGCCCATACAGTCTCGGTCACAACTACTTATCTCTGTCCTTGTAGTACAAAAAGCAGCCAGCGACTGTATCTAAACTAATGGCTGTGGCCATATTCTGATAAAACTTTATTCAAAAAATAGGCTGTGGGCTGACTGACAGATTCTTAGCACCTCTTAATCTCATAAAAAGGGCAAATCAAACAGGATTAGCTGCCTGCTCATACCAGTACTGTGACCTCCCATCACACATGAGGGACCTCAGTCTTTCTCTCTCTCCCAGCTCTGCGCAGCCGTGCTTCCCTTACTGACGTCACCTCCTGCCACTTCAAACCTTGCTGACTTCACTCAAGCTACACTGGCCTTCTGCTGCTTCTTGGGTACTTCTAGGTTACTCCCACATTAGGACCTCAGCACTGGCTTCTCCCTCTGCACGGAATGCTCTTACCCTAAAACTTGGCATGGTTCACTCCTTTATGTTATATGTGTTTCTGTTCAACTGTCACTCCCCAGAGACACCTTTGCTGATCACTCTCTTCAAAATAGCTCCCACTCGTTTTCTAACAATCTCTATCTTTTAACCCTGATAATGTTTTTCTTTATAGTACTTATCACTGCCTGACATTATATTATTTATTTGTTTGTTTACTGGTTTCTTATCTGTTTCTCTCACTGAAATGTAGCTCCATTAGAGCAAATAATTTTGTCTTGTTCACTGTTACATCCCAGCACCTAGATTATTGCTTGGCACATCACAGAAAATAAGTATTTATTAAATGGATGAATGAATAAATATCTGTCCCCTGTCACCAGAACAACCAATATTATGGGGGCCTTATCAGGAATTGCCAAAGCCTAATTTTAAAACTGTGACCCTCATTTTCTATACAAAGATATTCATGTTTCCCAGTTCCTGACCTCAGCTCTGCTCATGTGCTCTTAACACCCTATGATAATTCCTGTGCAATCGTCCTAGAAAAAAATCTAGGATGCTCTTATATCTGGATCTGTCATTTGAAATATCCAGAAATATCAAGCATCCAAAGTCACTTTAAGGCTAAAGGGATTCAGGATATTATTGTGATAGAGTTCAGACACACAGGCATAGAGACCAGAAGTATTTAAGCCAGGAATGGGTAGAGTACAGATCTGAAGGACAAGTCCAGTGTAGGTTGCCCTAATGAGGTTTAAGAATACCCAACTTTTGTAGCAACATGGACTGGACTGGAAGAGATTATGCTGAGTGAAATAAGCCAAGAAGAGAAAGTCAAGTATCGCATGGTCTCACTTACTTGCGGTGCATGAGGGGCAAACTGGAGGACAGTGGCAGAAGGAAAGCAAATGGGAACTAGGGTAATCTAGGGAGGGAAACGAAACAACAGAGACTTTG
>PITA01020068.1:0-35875 GCA_004023965.1 Spilogale gracilis | reverse complement strand
TGCTTCTCCCTCTCTCATTCCCCCTGCTTGTGTTCCCTCTCTGGCTATGTTTCTCTCTGCCAAATAAATAAAATTAAAAAAAAAAAAGAATATGTGCATCAACCAGGAAATCAAAGAAGAACTGAAACACTTCATGGAAACCAATGAGAATGGAGAAACATCAATCCAAAATCTATGGGATACAGCAAAGGCAGTCCTAAGGGGGAAATACATAGCCATCCAAGCCTCACTCAAAAGAATAGAAAAATCCTGAATACACAAACCATCATTACACCATAAGGAACTGGAAAATCAACAACAAATTAAACCAACCCCACACGCAGGTGGGAAATAATTAAGATTAGAACAGAGATCAATGGACTAGAAACTAGAGATACAGTAGAATGCATCAATGAAACTAGAAGCTGGTTCTTTGAAAGAATCAATAAGATCGATAAACCATTGGCCAAACTCATCCAAAAGAAAAGGGAGAAGGCCCAAATTAATAAAAGTATGAATGAAAGGGGAGAGATCACAACTAACACCGAGGAAATAGAAACAATCATCAGAAATTACTATGAACAATTATATGCCAATAAGTTAACAACCTAGAAGATATGGATATATTCCTGGAAACCTATAAACTTCCAAGACTGAAACAGGAAGAAATTGACAATCTGAATAGACCTATCTCTAGTAACAAGATTGAAGCAGTGATCAGAAACCTCCCAAAAAACAAGAGCCCAGGACCAGACGAATTCCCTGGGGAATTCTACCAAACATTCAAAGAAGAAATAACGCCTATTCTCCTGAAGCTCTTTCAAACAATAGAAACGGAAGGAAAACTTCCAGACTCCTTCTATGAAGCCAGCATCACTCTAATCCCCAAACCAGACAAAGACCTCATCAAAAAGTAGAACTTCCAACCAATATCTCTGGTGAATATGGATGCCAAGATTCTTAACAAGATCCTTGCTAACAGGATCCAACAATACATTAAAAAGATTATCCACCATAACCAGGTGGGTTTTATCCCAGGGATGCAAGGGTGGTTCAACACTCACAAATAAATCAGTGTGATAGAACAAATCAATAAAAGAAGAGAGAAGAACCAAATGGTACTCTCAATTGATGCAGAAAAGGCTTTTGACAAAATACAACATCCGTTCCTGATGAAAACTCTTCAAAGTATAGGGATAGAGGGAACATTTCTCAACCTCATAAAATCTATCTATGAAAAATCCACAGCGATTATCATTCTCAACAGGGAAAAACTGACAGCCTTCCCTCTGAGATCGGGAACAAGACAAGGATGCCCACTCTCACCACTACTTTTCAACATAGTGCTAGAAGTCCTAGCAACAGCAATCAGACAACAGAAAGAAATAAAAGGTTTTCATCTTGGCAAAGAAGAAGTCAAACTCTCTCTCTTTGCAGATGACATAATACTCTATGGGGAAAACCCAAAAGACTCTACTCCCAAATTACTAGAACTCATACAACAATTTGGTAATGTGGCAGGATACAAAATCAGTGCACAGAAATCAGTTGTGTTCTTATACACTAACAATGAAAATAGAGAAAGGGAAATCAGAGAATCGATTCCATTTACTATAGTACCCAAAACCATAAGATATGTAGGAATAAACCTAATCAAAGAAGTTAAGGATCAGTACTTGAGGAACTACAGAACACTCATGAAAGAAATTGAAGAAGACACAAAAAGATGGAAGAGCATTCCATGCTCATGGATTGGAAGAATATTAACATTGTTAAAATGTCTATATTTCCCAGAGAAATCTATACTTTCAATGCCATTCCAATCAAAATTCCACCAACATTTTCAAAGCATTAAATTCTCATTAGTTACATATGGTATCATATTGATTTCAAGAGTAGAATTTAGTGTTTCATCACTTATATGTAACACCCAGTGCTCATCATAACAAGTGCCGTTCTTAATATCCATTACCCATTTAACCCATCCTCCACCCATTTCCCTCCATCAATATTCAGTTTGTTCTTTATCATTAAGAGTCTCTAATGGTTTGATTCCCTCTTTCTTTTTTCCCCCCTTCTCCTATGTTCATCTGTTTTGTTTTCTAAATTCCACACATGAGTGAAATCCTATGTTATTTTTCTTCCTGACTGACTTACTTCACTTAGCACAATTCATCCTTGCTTCACCCATGTCATTGCAAATGGCAAGATTTCATTATTTTTGAAAGCTGGATAATATTCCATTGGAGATCTGTCTATCTATCATCTATCTATTATATATCTCCCACCTTTATCCATTAGTTGGTGGACACTTGGGCTCTTTCCATAGTTTGGCTATTGATAATGCTGCAGTAAACATCAAGGTGCATGTCCCTCTTCAAATCTGTATTTTCGTATCCTTTGAGTAAATACCTAATAGTGCAATTGCTGAATCATTGGTAGTTCTATTTTTAACTTTTTGAGGAACGTCCATACTATTTTCCAGAGGGGCTACACCAGTTTGCAATCCCACCAATAGTATAAGAGGGTTCACCTTTCTCCATATCCTTGCCAAAATCTGTTTTTTCCTGTGTTGTTAATTTTAGCCATTCTGACTGGTGTGAGGTGGTATCTCATCATGGTTTTGATGAGGTAATTTGTAGATTAACACACAAGAAATAATACAGAAAGATTCTATGTACTCTTTACCCAGTTCCTTTCAGTGGCAACATCTTGCAGAGCTACAGTATAATTCCACATTATAATCCACCAATCTTATGCAGATTTCCCCAATTTTACTTGTACTGATGTGTATTTAGTCCTATACAATTTTATCTCATGTGTGTTTCCTATACTTACCACGAAACTCAAAATACAGAACAGTTGCATCACCACAAAAATTTCTCCTGCTGCCCTTTGTAAGCAAAACTTTCCCTTCCATCCTCTTTCTGCTTACTATCCCTAACTTCTAGTAAGCACTAATCTATTTCCTATTTCTAAAATTTTTATTTTTAAAAAATTTATATAAATCCAACAAGTCATACAGTAATGAATTATTAAGGATTGACTTTTTTTACTCAGCATAACTCATTGGCCATTCACCCAAGTTGTTTCATATATAAATACAGTAGTTCATTCCTTTTTGTTACTGAGTAGTATTCCATAGTACAGATATATCACATTATGTTTAACATTCACATTGAAGGACCTCTGGATTGTTTCAGTTTTTTATTATCATGAATAAGGCTGCTATGAACATATATCAAGATTCTTGTGTGAATTAAGTTTTCTATTTCTCTGTGGTAAATATCCATGAGTGCGATTGCTGGATCATCTGGAACCTTTGTGTCTAGTTTTATAAGAAAGTTCCCGGGGCGCCTGGGTGGCTCAGTTGATTGGGTGACTGCCTTCAGCTCAGGTCATGATCCCAGAGACCCAGGAGCGAGTCCCACATTGGGCTCCCTGCTCCGCGGGAAGCCTGCTTCTCCCTCTCTCACCCCCTTCTGCTTGTGTTCCCTCTCTGGCTGCTTCTCTCTGTCAAATAAATAAAATCTTTAAAAAAAAAAGTGCCAAACTATTGTTCAATGTAGCAGTACCAAAGAGGTTTTTTTTTAAAAAAAAATAAGTGTTTAAGTTTATCAAATGCCTTTATCTTCACCTGTTTAGATGATCTTATGATTTTTCTCCTTTATTCTGTTATTGTGGTGAATTACATAGTTTAATCTTTGAATTTAAAAGAACCTTACTTTCTCAACTCAATGTAACTTGTTCAGTTTGGATTATCCTCTTTTTTAAGATTTTATTTATTTATTTGAGAGAGGAAGAAAGAGAAATAACACAAATTGGGGGGAGGGACAGAGGGAAAGAGAGAGACGATGAATCCATCCCAGCACCCTGGGATCATGACCTGAACCAAAGTCAGACACTTAAGCGACTGAACCACCCAGGCGTCCCTGGGATGGATTATTCTTTTTATATATTTTTTCTTTGTTAATGTTTTGCTCAGAATTTTTGCCTGTATTGAGTAGTGGAGTTGTCTTGAAATTTTCCTTTCTCATGACATCCTACAGGGTTTTTATATCAGAGTTATGCTGCCTCACAGAAGAAGTTAGGAAATATATCCACTTTTTGAAATATCATATGAATGGATTTATGTGAGATCAGTGTTACTGCTTCTTAGCTCTTTCATAGTATTCAGTGCTGAAGTCTACTGGGCCTGGAATATTTTGTGGAAAGGTTTTAAATTTTGGATTAAGTAATTAGAGATTTATCCTATTTCTTATTCTTTTGTCATATTTGGAAAGTTGTGTTGATTTTGATACTGCCAATTCCATATAAATGTTCAAATCCATTGGTATAAGAGTGTTGAGAATTGTATAGAACCAACCCTATCTTTATTGTCTGTTTAGTTTGTCTGGTTTTGATTCCTTTTATTATTTCTTTGCCCTCTCTCCTATTTTTTCTTTATCAGTCCTACCAGGGATTTCTTTTCTTTCTTTCTTTCTTTCTTTCTTTCTTTCTTTCTTTCTTTCTTTCTTTCTTTCTTTCTTTTTTTTTTTTTAAGGAAATAACTTTGGCTTTGTAAATCTTTAAAGTTGAATTTTGTTTTTTCTATTTCATCATTTTCTGTGCACATTATGATTTCCTTCCTTCTGCTTTCTTTAAGATTAAGTCGCTTTTTTTTACTTGTAGACAAGGCTTACCTTGTTCATTTTTGACCCGTTTTTTTTTTTTTTCTCTCATATTTGCATCCATGGCTATAAAGTCCACTCTAAGCACCCATTTGAGTACATCCCATGGATTTGGTTATGCCATATTTTTATGTTCTTTTAATGCAAACTATTTCAGACTGCTATTGTACTTAATCCTTAACCGATGGATTATTTAAAAATGAATTACATACCAGAGTGCCTGGGTGGCTCAGTTGGTTGAGCATCCAACTCTTGATTTTGGCTCAGGTCATGATCTCAGTGTTAGGAGACCAAGCCAGTGTCTGGCTCCAAGTTCAGCAGGGGATCTGTTGGATTTCTCTCCCTCTTTTTCTCCCTCTGCCCCTCTTCCCACTCTCTGTCTCTCTCTAAAATAAATAAATTAAAAAAAAATTAAACAGTGAATTACATACCTTTCAAATCCATGATGATTTTCTAGTCATTGCTTGTTATTAATTTCCAGCCCAGTTGCATGCATTTTCTGTATGATGACAATCATTTGAAAGCTTATGGAGACTTGCTTCTATGACCAAACATAAGAACAACTTTTATAAATAGTGACTACTCACTTTCTTTTCTTTTGATATATTATGTGTTTTGTATGTGTGAATTAAATTATGTTTACTAGTTGTATTGTTTAAATATTCTTTAACTTTACTAAGTTTTATGTTTGTTCTATCAGTAACCAGGAGAAGTATATCAACAGCTCCTTCTCTATAGATAGATTATTTTTGCTTGAGGGTCTATTTTTGTTTCATAAAATGTGATGATATAAGTACATACTGCTTCTTCTTTGTTGTAAACTGTTTCATCATTATGAAGTATCCCTTTTTAACTCTAGTAATACTTTTTGCCTTAATATTATTTTGTCTAACAATTTAGCTACATAAGTGTTTGTACGTTATGATTTTGTCCATCTTTTAACTTTTTAAAAAGATGTTATTTATTTGAGAAAGAGATAGCACAGAGGGAGAGTGAGAGGAAGACGCCCACTCCCCACTGAGCAGAAAGCTTAACTTGAGGCTCAATCCCAGGACCCTGAGATCATGACCTGAGCTGAAGGCAGACAGTTTGCTTACTGTACCACCCAGGTGCCTTCATCTTTTTACTTTTCTATATATTTATAATTAAGATCTACCTATTATTGACAGCCTATAATTGTTGTGTTTTGTTTTTAAAATAAAGTCTGAGGGGCAGCTAGTTGGCTTAGTTGGTAGCATGTAACTCTTGACCTCGGGGTCATGAGTCCAGGCTCCACATTTGGTTGGAACCTACTTAAAACAAAACAAAACAAAACAAAAAGCTGGTCTGAAAATTATTTTTTCCATGGGGCATTTATATTTAATGTGAATACCGATATACTTGAGTATATATATACTGTATTAGTGTTTTGTTTTTATACATCATACCCATTTCTTTTCTCTTTCTTGCCTTCTTTTGGATTGATTTTGCTATTATTATTGTTCCATTTAATGTTCTACTAGTTAAGCTATACCCAGACTTCTGACTTACAGAAGCTGAGATATAATAAATGGTGTTATTTTAAGCCATTCAATTTTTGATAATTTATTATATAGCAATAGAAACTGGTGCATTCTCCTTCATACTTGAAGGGTATTTGGCTGGATGAAGAATTTTAGATTGGCAATATTTATTTTTCAGAGCATAAATCATTCCAGTGTGTTTGGGATGCCATTATTTATATGACTAAGGCAGCTTCTAGTTGGATTATTGCTCTTTTGAAGATAATCTCAATAATTCTTATTCTTTTTTAATATTTTCTCTTCCATTTTCATTAATTGACTTTGATGTGCATAGATTTTTTTTCTTTAATCCTGCAGAGGACTCATAGGGTTTTTTAATTCTTCTTAAATGGATTTATATTTATATGAAGAGTGTCTAGAACTACTAGCATGCAAGCTCACTTTGATATAGTATCAGGGATTAAGATGTCATACAACTAGGCTAAATTTCTATCTCTATATTCTTATGGTTTAGCCTTTGGGGTATTCACTAGGGGTCCCGCCCACTTTCCACCCACATTCCTTCATCAGCCCTATTATCCAGTGTTTGCCTTCCATCCAGGTGAGAGTATTAAAAACTCGGCTCCACTCATTGTTTATCTTTTCCATAGTTGGTATATATTTTTAGGACAAAAGTGACCGAACTGGTAGACTCATCTGTATTGTTACACCCTTACTCTTTTCCTTCCTTTCCTTAGTCTTGGCCCTAATGATCTTCACTGCCTTGGTAGCTTTGCAGTACCTACAATTAGATTTTTTGAAAAAAGCTTGTCAAGATTTTCTGGGGGCAACTGGTCCAAATTATTCTGTCTGCCATTACTGGAGGTTGAAAATTCATTATGGATTTTAAGAAACATATTTCACTGCAGCTGTCTTTCAACTTACTGTGGTTCCCATTGTAGGTTACTAGTTTTTAAATCACTTCCCAGAAAGTGTGTTAGATCCTTAGATATTTTAATGAACGTTTCCAACATTAATCTAATTTAAAAGAGGAATTCATTGGTCACTTATAATATGAGTCTTCCAGGTGAGTTTTATTGAAAGTAAGAGAAGTCTAAGACTGATTTCATGCAAATAATTCTGTATAAAACAAGAAAAACCACAACAAAAAAGTTCAACACAATGAGGTATTATATCACCCTATTAGAACATGTATAATTAAAAAGTGTGTACAAAGATGTGAGGAAATCAAAATGCTTATACACTGTTGATGGACTTTGCAAAACAGGCTGGTAGCTCCTCAAAAAGTTAAATATAGGGTTACCATATAGGTCAGCAATTCTACTCCTAGATACATACCTAAGAGATATGAAAATTTATGTCCATAAAAAAAACTTGTACATGAGTGTTTGAAGTAGCATTATTTATAATGGTCCAACAGTGGAAACAACACAAATAGCCATCGGTGATGAATGAATAGATAAAACGTGGTATAGCTACATGAGGGAATATTATTCAGCAATAAAAAAACAATGAAGTACTAGATATACTACAACATGGGTGAATCTGGAAAATTTTGTGCAGCACATAAAAGGCAGTCACAAAGGATCACATATTTTATGATTCCATTTATATGAAATGGTCAGAATAGGAAAATCTTTAGAAACAAAAATCAGATTAGTGGTTGCCTAGGTCTGAGGAGGTTGAGGAAAATAAGAAGTTACTGTAATGGGTATAGAGTTTCTTTTTAGGGTAATGAAGCATTCTAAAATTGATTATTACAATGATTGTGCAACTCTGTGAATCAACTTACCTTTAAATGAGTGAATTGTGTAGTACATGAATTATATCTCGATAAGTTGGTTATATATAAAAAACACAAGTAAGTTATAATCTGTGCTATTGACTCCAACTGAAAAAGGATTTCAATAAGTATGAAAAATGTGGTGTTGGTGTTAAGAGGGAAAAAAAAGCAGGGCACCTAGGTGGCTCAGTCAGTTAAGTGTCTGGCTCTTGGTTTCAGCTCAGGTTATGCTCTCAGGTCCTGGGATGGAGCACAATGCTCAGTAAGGAGTCTGCTTGAGGATTCTTTCCCCCACTCCTTTTGCTCCTCCCTGCTTTCTATCTCTAAATAAATAAATAAACTTAAAAGAGAAAGAAAAAGCTAAAATCCAAGTGTTTGATTTTCTCCTGAACTTTTTATGGTGGTTGAATTCCAGTTTCACGGCATTGTGGTCAGAGAATATGCAGGGAATAATTTCAATCTTCTGGTATTGGTTGAGCCCTGATTTGTGACCTAGTATGTGGTCTATTCTGGAGAAAGTTCCATGTGCACTTGAGAAGAATGAGTATTCTGCTGTTTTAGGGTGGAATGTTCTGAATATATCTATGAGATCCATCTGGTCCAATATGTCATTCAAGGCTCTTGTTTCTTTGTTGATTTTCTGTTTAGATGATCTGTCCATCGCTGAGAGTGGTGTGTTAAGATCTCCTACAATTAATGTATTCACATCAATATGATTCTTTATTTTGTTTAACAGTTGGCTTATGTAGTTGGCTGCTCCCATGTTGGGGCTCAATGTGGTTTTGATTCAAATTTCCCTGTTGGTTAATGATGATGAAGATTTTTCCATGTGTCTGTTGGCCATTTGTATGTCTTTTTTGGTAATGTGTCTGTTCATGTCCATTCTGCCCATTTTTTGACATGATTATTTGTGTTATGGGTGTTAAGTTTGAGAAGTTCTTTATAGATCTTACATATCAACCCTTGATCTGTAGTGTTATTTGCAAATATCTTCTCCCATTCTGTGAGTTGTTTGTTTGTTTTGTTAGCTGTTTCCTTTGCTGTGCAGAACCTTTTAATCTTGGTGAGGTCCTAAAAGTTCATTTTTGTTTTTGTTTCCCTTGCCTTTGGAGATGTGTCTTAAAAAAAGCTGTTGTGGCTGATGTCAAAGAGGTTATTGCCTATGTTCTCCTCTAGTATTTTGATGGATTCCTGTCTCACATTGAGGTCTTTCATCCATTTTGATTTTATCTTTGTGTATGGTGTAAGAAAATGTTCAAGTTTCATTTTTTTTGTATATAGCTGTCCAGTTTTCCCAGCACCATTTATTGAAGAGACTGTTTTTTTTTCCATTGGATATTTTTTCCTTCTTTGTCAAACATTAGTGGACCATAGAGTTGAAGGTCCATATCTGGGCTCTCTATTCTTTTCCATTGATCTATGTGCCTTGTTTGTGCCAGTACCATGCTGCCTGGGTGATCACAGCTTTGTAATATAGCTTTAAATCAGGCAATGTGATGCTCCCAGCTTTGTTTTTCTTTTTTAATATTTCTTGGAATTTCAATTCCATACAAATTTTAGGATTGTTTGTTCCAGGACTATGAAAACTTCCATTGGTATTTTGATTGGGATGGTGTTTAAAGTATAGATAGCTCTGGGCAGCATAGATATTTTAACAATGTTTATTCTTCCAATAAAAAGACAGGATCCATCCTTATGCTGTCTACAGGAGACTCATTTTGAACCTAAAGATATATCCAGACTGAAAATGAAGGGAGGAAGAACAATTTTTCATGCCAACAGACCTCAAAAGAAAGCTGGGGTAGCAATTCTTATATTAGACAAATTGGATTTTAAGTTAAAGACTGTAGTTAGAGATACAAAAGGACACTATATCATTCTTAAAGGGTTGTCCAACAAGAGGCTCTAACAATTATAAACATCCATGCCCCCAACATGGGAGAAGCCAACTACATAAGCCAGCTGTTAAAAAATAAAGAGACATATGGGTAATAAAACATTAATAGTAGGAGACCTCAACTTCCGCTCTCAGCAATAAACGTCATCTAAGCAGAAAATCAACAAAGAAACAAGGGCTTTGAATGACACACTAGACCAGATGGACCTCATAGATATATATGGAACATTCTATCCTAAAACAACAGAATACTCATTCTTCTCGAGCACACATGGAACTTTCTTCAGAATAGACCAGATACCATACTGATGCCAAAAGACTGAGATTATTCCCTGCATATTCTCAGACCACATTGCTTTGAAACTGAAACTCAATCATAAGAAAAAGTTTGAAAGAAATTCAAATACTTAGAAGCTAAAGACTATCCTGCTTAAGAATGTTTGGGTCAGCCAGGAATTCTAAGAAGAACTTAAAAAATTCGTGGAAACCAATGAGAATGAAGACACATTGGTGCAAAACCTATGTGATTTGGCAAAGGTGGTTCTAAGGGGGAAATACATAGCCATGCAAGCCTCACCCCCCCAAAAAATATAGAAAAGTCCCGAATTCACCAACTTTACATCTTAAAGAACTGGAGGGAAAAAAACAACAAATGAACCCTGAACTATGCACAAGAAGAGAAATAACTAAAATTAGGGTAGGATGAATGAATTAGAAACCAGAAATACTGGAGAGCAGATCAACAAAACTAGAAACTGGTTCTTGGAAAGAATTAACAAGATTGATAAACCATTGGCCAGACTTCTACAAAAGAAAAGAGAAAGGACCCAAATTAATAAAATTATGAATGAAAAAGGAAAGATCATGACTAATACCAAGGAAATAGAAACAGTTATCAGAAATTATTATCAACAACTATATGCCAATAAATTAAGCAACCTGGAAGAAATGGATACCTTCCTGGAAACCTATAAACTACCAAGACTGAAACAAGAAGAAACTGACAACATGAATAGATGATAATGAGATTGAAGCAGTGATCAAAAACCTCCAAAAACAAGAGTCTCTACCTGATGGATTCCCGGGAGAATTCTACCAAACATTCCAAGAACAAATAATACCTATTCTCCTGAAGTTGTTTCAAAAAAATATATAGAAACAGAAGGAAATCTTTCTGACCCATTTGATGAGGCCAACATTACTAGGTAAAACCAAACCAGGTAAAACACCATCAAAAAGGAGCATTTCATATCAATATCCCTGATGAATATGAATGCCAAAATTCTCAACAAAATCCTAGCTAATTGAATCCAATAGTACACTAAAAAGATTATCCATCATGATCAGGTAGGATTTATCCCTGAGATGCAGGGGTGGTTCAACATTCACAAATCAATCAGTGTGGTAGAACACCTTAATAAGAGAGGGAAGAATCACATGATCTTCTCACTTGATGCAGAAAAAGCATTTGATAAAATACAGCATCTTTTCCTGATTAAAACTCTTCAGAGTGTAGGGATAGAGGGAACATTCCTCAACTTCATAAAAACCATCTATGAAATGCCTACTGAGATATCATTCTCAGTGGGGAAAAGTTGAGAGTTTTTCCCTTAAGATCAGGAACAAGGATGCCCACTCTCACCACTGTTGTTCAACATAGTACTAGAAGTCATAGGAACAGCAATCAGACAACAAAAAGAAATAAAAGGAATCTGAATTGGCAAAGAAGAAGTCAAACTCTCACTTTCTGCAGAGGACATGACATTTTATGTGGAAAACCCAACAGACTCCACTCGAAAGCTGTTAGAACTCATATAGGAATTCAGTAATGTGGCAGGATACAAAATCAATACACAGAAATCAGTTGCTTTCCTATACCCTAGCAGTGTAACTATAGAAAGAGAAATTAGGGAATTGATTCTATTTACAATAGCACCAAAACCCATAAGATACCTTGGAATAAGCCCAACCAAAGAGGTGAAAGATCTATACTCTAGAAACTACAGAACACTTACAAAACAAATTAAAGAAGACACAAAAAGATGAAAAAATGTTTCATGCTCATGGATCAGAAGAATACTCTTGAACTAAAATGAGCAAGTTTATATCATCGTTTGCAGAACGACAATAGGAAGAATAAGAATTGATGAACACTTAGAAAGTGTTTTAAAAACTCCATGTTAATTCATGTGAATAATACTGTCATAAATACGATGATCATATACTCTGAGCCTCAAATTTGAACATAATATCTGATAATTTAGAGAGTTTTTATGAGATCATTTTGGAAAATCCAAGCTTGTAGTCACAATAAACATTAATATTATGACACCCTAAATAAGGATCATGCTATATACCAGCTATGCTCTTACTTCTCCCACCTGTACCCATGGCTGACATTAATGCAATTGTGACATTCTTCACTGCTGAGTGTGATGTGGCCACAGCACCAGTTAGTTGGAGTTGGCTATACTCAACAAGAAACCTCTTCATCTTCTGGTTTGGAGATAGTCTTTGTGACCTCTTGATCAGCAGGCACCATGTAGAAATGATTAAGCCAATTGGCAAAAAGTTTATATGAAATATGACAAGTATGTGTAAAGATTGCTGAAACCTACTCTTTGTTACTCATTTTTTTTTAATTCTCATGGAAGACACTTAAACTGAATATTTAATTAACTTAAATGTCTACGTGGTTCTTGTCTCTTCCATTTGGCCATGGTTCTCATCCTCAAAGAGCTTGTTGCCTAGTGAGAGAGAAAAAATTATAAACTCTGGTGCAAGGTACAATGAGAAAAAATCTTTGAGAATGATTAGAGTGTTCACAAAAAGGGGCATTCCTTCTATTCAGGATAAACAAGTACATTCATCTTGCAGTTTGTTCCTATTTTTCTCATCTGTTTTTATTTCTCTGTTCCTCCTTTGTTCTCTTTTCTCGAATTAATAAAAAAAGATTTAGTCTTCTATCTTAATTTCTCTACTCTATTGTTGTACCTCTTTTTTTTTTAACTGGTATTCTAGTGATTACATTATTCATCCTTAAATCATCACAATCTACTTGGAGTTAATAATATTACAATACTTCATGTAAAATTAAGAACATTACAACAGTAGAATCCCATGCACTTTCTCATTTTTTGTGCTATTGTTGTCATGTTTTATACATACATATGTTAAAAACCAATAGTTCAATGTTATTTTTGCTTTAAGTAGTTTCTTTTTTAAATTAAGAAAAAAAGAAGTCTTTGATAGTCTAATAGTGATTAATTCACTTTTCAGCTTTTACTTATCTGAAAATATTTTTATTCAACCCTCATTTCTAAGGAAGATTTTCATCGAATATAGACTCCTGGCTTGATAGATTCTTTTTTCTTTTGGAACTTTAGTATGTAATTTCATTGTCTTATGGCCTCCATTAGAAGTCAGACAGTTTTCATGTATTTTTCTTTTTGCGTGGAATATGTCTTTTGTCTTTGGAGATTTTTCTCTTTGTTGGTGCTCATTAGTTTGACTATAATGTTCCAAGGTATGGTTTGCTTTGTATTTATCCTACTTAATATTTGCTGAGCTTCTTATATTTATGAACTGATGTTTTTGACCAAATTTGGGAAAATTGGGCCATTATTTCCTCCAATATTTTTTTCTGCCCCTTTCCTCCCTTCTCCTTCCCCCCTTCTCTCCCTCTAACTACAAAGATATATAACTTCTTGATATTGTCTCACAAACTGAGCCTCACTGAGGTTCTGCTCAACCTTATATCAACCATTTCTTTCACCAATGTTCAGTTTCTATTGAACTTGAATTATCAACAGCTAATTTCTGTTGATTTGTCTTCAAGTTAATAAATTTTTTTCTAAAATCTGCAATCAGTTGTTAAGCCCATCCACTGAATTTTTTCATTTCAGAGATTGCACTTTCCAGTTCTAGCATTTCCACCTAAGTAACATGGGTTAATTTCAGCTGGTCTGGACTGACCAAATACTGATCTGCAGAGACCCTTAGCCTTGGTCGATGGTTTGGAATTTACTACCTACAGATAAAAGATGTTCTTGAACCATCTAGAGGTGAAACAACCGTGAGAAACAAACATCTCTGTGTGAATGTCTACGGGGGAAAATTCTGAAAATTTTGTAACTAAAGGCACACTACTGTACTGGATATTGGTGTCTTATTTATTCTTCACTTTGATTCTTAACAAATCAGTTAACTTCCACATGAATGAAAGTTTATCATAGTTATTCCAGAATAAAAAGAAAGGCAGAGGAGATGAGAAGAAATAAGAAAGCCCAGAATTATAATTAGAGTGGTTTCTAAAAGAAAAGATCAGAAGATACTAAAGAAAAATTTAACCTCTTTCAAATTTTTATTAATTTGGTCTATCAGAGATCCGTGCCAGAGAAGAAACTAACCATTTTCAAATAATTGCTATCAGGCACACTGTGCTAAATAGCTAATATATCTTATTTCCTTTTATTCATATAAAAACACTGAGAAGTCTTTCTTATTATCTGTACTTTACAGGTGAAGAATAGAGGTTCAGTGAAGTAAATGAAGAATAGAAGTTGCTAAGACTAATAATGAACCAAATCAGGTGGGTACACTTTCTCTGGACCTGGTGAATTTTGAGTTTGATTTTGAACATAGGAAAGAAAGTAAGAAAGATTGTGTGGAGTGCTCCAATGGGGGTGGGGAAATTTTTTCACCAGGCTGGTGAAAGAATTCGTCCAAGGCTCAACAAAAGAGATAGAAGTTTACTGAGTCCACCAGGCTGAATGAGAGACTGTCCGCTACCAGGCGGTGGGGGAGGGGCTATAGTCATAGGGCAGAGTGAAGGAGTCTGGGGATGTAGAAAATTTTTCCTTTTTTTTTTTTTTTTTTTTTGTAATCTTAAAAACTGCCTAGTTGCAATGGTCGGGTAGGGCTTATGAGTGTTTTGAGGTGGGTCACTCAATGAACCCTGTTTGTATTCCCCTCAGTGGTTGCCATGGGTCCTTTTGCTTTGCTCTGGTTTCCATTGCTTAAGCTTATTGCCTAAAAGCAGTCTCTGGGTTGAAACTGGGTAGTGCTTGTCCCGTGAGTTATCCGGAAATTGCCATGTTGTTTTCTTTCTAAACTACTGACCTTCACAGTGTCTGGCAGGAAATACACCTCTGTGTTTAACTGATAATGACCTTTAATGGATGTTTGATAATACCAAGGATGATGATGACTAATGGCTGGGAAGGTTGAAGGTCTCCACTTCAATGCAGGACTATCATTCAAAGCTTGCTTTGATTCACTCTAGACAGAGAATCATCTTTGCTACATTAAATAAAATTCTAGGCAGGAGACATCAAAGTTCCAAAGTTTGTATCCCTTCCTCTTGTAAATCTTTCTCTGGATCTAAGTTAAACCTTCTTCTCAACCCTCACACATTCCAATTTGCCTTTCTTCTTGACTCACTGATCCAATTCCAAAGAAACATTAACCAAACTCCATTCTCTACCATGAATTCGTATAGTACCTTCAGTTTTCTTTCTGTGCATCCTCCCACTGCCTTTGCACTGTACTCAAATAATTCGTACTTCTCTGGGACTCATTTTTCTCCTCTGTAAAATGGAAGAATTAGTTTAATCATATTCTCTGTTTCTCTAGGTCCCTAGGGGTCCAAAGAATTAAGTCACGTGATGGGCTGTGGGAAGCATTGCCAACCAGAAACCTCCTTCAATAGAAGCAGCTCTGCTTTCTGTCCACATACTCATTGAACTTCTTTTTTATAGGATTTCATCTCAAGGGATCAAATATTAAAACAAATATGAAAAACATTGGATTAGGTTCTATCTCAAGCAGTGTAAGGTAGTACCATTTGATTCTTCAATCCTAGCAACTCTAACAGGGGGTGGGAGGGAAGCTGTTTTACCTATTCACATTTTGCATTTTTCCAAAGACAGAATCAGATATGTTTCTAAGAGACTTAGAGACTAGATATAAAGCTTGGCTGAGTGCACAGGCTGGAACAGATCTTGCAGAGCAGCCCCCAGGGATAAATTCCTTTCCCATGAAATCATCCAGTCACTCCTCAGGTATTAAAGAAAAGACTCAGGTAGCTTTTTTCCCTGCCACTACTGACCCTGCTAATTTGACAGGAGCCAAACAGTGTTGGTGAATTCCAGGAGACTGTGATCTTAGCTCTGCCATGTTCCCTCCCTTCTGCTCACCTGGCAGTTCCTCCCATTTTGGCTGGGTGATGATAGAGTCGAAGTTTATTTCTCTTAGGTAAGTCACTTCAAAGTTGCCATGGTTCCTGGAAATCTACCCCATCACCTATAGGATTGTCAAGTGAGATGCAAAACTATCTCCCTTTCTCGGCTTTTGGTGCCGTGGAGAGCAGCCTAGGTTTTCCTTGAGGACTGTATAGCTCACATGAGTCCTATTTGGAGGATCTGCTGCCTCAAAACCTAAGGAGCATGCAGACTGGGTCCTGCATATACTATCTAGTCGATGTAAATCATAGAGTAGAATGGAGACAGAGTGTTTTATTACAAACTTGACTCTATTTTGAGCTCCTAAAAAATAATTTAAAGGTTCAAATTGTTATTATCAGAGTCACCAATGTGAATAATCCTCATACTTTCAGCCGACTCTTAGGATGAAAAGGAGCAGAATTTCAACCTAACAACTGCCTGAACTCCTCTATCCATTTGCCTCCAGCCTCACCCCTCACATTCCATCCCCCACTCTGCTTGCAGAGCAGATCTATCTCAGAGGTAAAGCTAATTGCACCACCTTTGGTTTCAGTGCCTTCAAAGGATTTCCACTGACTTCTAAATAAAGTACAAATTCATTAGAGAACAAAGACCAGCCTTACTTGGCTCCATTCATCCTGCACCTTTGGTTCCTGTCATTCCATTACCACTCAGTGGAAGGTCAGGACCTGAAGGCTTAGCCAGGCTGCAGAGTATCAGGAGAACACATGTTTTTCTTTTAAGAGTAGCCATTTGTTTCTCAAAGCTTCCCACAACAAAATCAGTGAATGTCTTTATTAAAAATAATGCTCATAGGGGTGCCTGGGTAACTCAGTCAGTTAAGTGTCTGTCTTCAGCTCAGGTCATGATCCCGGGGCCTCAGATAGAGCCTCACATTGGACTCCATGCTCAGTGAGAAGCCTGCTTTTCCCTCTGCCACTCCCCGTTTGTGTTCTCTCTCTCACTGTCTCTGTCAAATAAATAAAATCTTAAAAATAAATTATGTTTATAAAAGCTAAAAATAGAGCTACCCTACGACCCAACAATTGCACTATTAGATATTTAACCCAAAGATATAGATGTAGTGAAAGGAAAGTTCATATGTACCCCAATGTTCATAGCAGTAATGGCCACAATCACCAAACTATGGAAGGAGCAGAGATATCCTTCAACAGACAAATGGATAAAGAACATGTGGTCCATATGTACAATGGAATATTACTTAGCCATCAGAAATGATGAATACCCACCATTTACATCGACATGGATGAAACTGGAGGGGAATATGCCAAGTGAAATAAGTCAAGAAGAGAAAGACAATTATCATATGGTTTCACTTATTTGTGGAACATAAGGAATACCATAAAAGGCCATAGGGAAGGAAAGGAAGACTGAAGGAGAAGAAATTAGAAAGGGAATGAACCAGGAAAGACTATGGACTCTGGGAAACAAACTTAGGGTTTCAGAGGACAGGGGGTAGGGGTGGAGTAATTGGGTCGTGGGTATCAAGGAGGACATGTATTGTGATGAGCATGGGTGTTATATGCAACTAATGAGTTGTTGGACACAATATCAAAAACTAATGATGTACTGTATGTTGGCTAGCCGAACATAATAAAAAAAAAAAACAGGAGGGGCACCTGGGTGACTCAATCCTTAAGCATCTGCCTTCAGCTCAGGTCATGATTGCGGAATCATGGGATCCATCAAGCCCCACATCGGGCTCCATGCTCAACGTGGAGTTTGCTTAAGATTCTCTCTTTCCCGGGTGACTGTGTGGCTCAGTTGTTAAGCATCTGCCTTTGGCTCAGGTCATGATCCTGGATCACCCGGATCTAGCCCTGCATCTGGTTCCCTGCTCTGCAGGAAGCCTGCTTCCTGCTCTCTCACTCCCCCTGCTTTTGTTCCCTCTCTAGCTGTGTTTCTCTCTGTCAAATAAATAAAATCTTAAAAAAAAAAAAAGGAAAAAAAATAATGCTTGTGATGATAGAGTGAATATTTATTGCCAGGCACTAGGTTGCGTGTTCTAAGTTAACTCATTTAAATTTTTTAAAAAATATTTTATTTATTTATTTGACAGAGAGAGAGAGCACAAGTAGAGCAGCAGGCAGAGGGAGAGGGAGAAGGAGGCTCTCTGCTCAGCAGGGAGCCGGATGGGGTCTCCATCCTGGGACTCTAGGATCATGACCTGAGCCAAAGGCAGATGCTTAATGACTGAGTCACCCAGAAGCCCCCTAAGTTGACTCATTTAATCATTCATTATAACAACCTAAAGAGTAAGTTCGTATTTCTTTCCTTCCTTCCTTCCTTCCTTCCTTCCTTCCTTCCTTCCTTCCTTCCTTCCTTCCTTCCTTCCTTCCTTCCTTCTTTTCCCTCCTTTCTTTTGCTAAGTGCTACTTCTAACTTCATCTGATGGATGAGAAACAACACAGAGGTTAAATAACTGTTCACTTTCACAGGTTTCAAATCCTGGCAGTCAGACTCCATAAGCTGTCCTCTTTACCATGCTCCCATATAGTCTCTCACTAAAAATGCAGATTCATGGACCCCTCCACAGTCCAAAGGTATACATTTTAAACAAAGTCCTAAGGTGATTCTTCTATGGTTTGAAAACCATTATTGTTAATTTTGTTCAAACAGAAAATAGTAGATCAGTGCCCTCTAGTGTACACATGTGAACATTACATGTTTGTTGATGTTGAATGATTTTTTTTTTTTTAAGATTTTATTTATTTATTTGACAGAGAGAAACACAGCGAGAGAGAGAGAGAGAGAGAGAGAGAGAGAGAGAGAGAGAGAGAGAGAGAGAGAGGGAGAGAGAGAGAGAGAACACAAGCACGGGGAGTGAGAGAGGGGGAAACAGGCTTCCCGCAGAGCAGGGAGCCTGATGCGGTGCTCGATCCAGAGACTCCAGGATCATGATCTGAGCAGAAGGCAGACACTTAATGACTGAGCCACCCAGCCGCCCTGAATGAGGTCTTTTATCAAATTTTGTACAAAATAGCCAAATCTCATGATGTACAAATTTTAAGGGTTGTATTAGGATAAATTATTTCCATGTCAATGTCTTTATGAATACTACCTTAAATTGATTTTTGTCACAAAAGTATTCTATAAATATTCCTGGATAATTGTCTCTCCCATCAGACCACAGCAGCTCCTGGGAATCCAATTTAAATATTGGAAGCCTTTAATTCAGCAAATCTGTTTGTTAGGAATGAAGGCTCATATGCTTAGTGCACAGTAGATGCTAAATTGGAAAAACCATATTCATTCTGTGCAAGGGGCAGATTTTCTCATCCTATTTGTGGTGTCTTCATTACATTATTAGTTGTCCTTAATAGGTCCTACTCAGTTTATTATATTGGAAGAGGATTAAACTCAGGTTCTTCTGATTTTCTCTTGTCCTCTTTAAAATAAGTTGGAAGGGAGGAGAATCAACTATTTAGTATGATGTGTAAAAATCCTGTTTGCTATGTTAGGCTATTGCTAATTCCCAAACAGGAAACCATCCATGTATTTTCTTTTCTTTTTTTTTTTTCTTCTTAAGATTTTGTTTATTTATTTGACAGAGAGAACACAGCTAGAGAGGGAACACGAGCAGGGGGAGTAAGTGAGGGGGTAGTGTCCAACAACTCATTAGTTGCATATAATACCCAGTGCTCATCACAACACATGTCCTCCTTGATACCCATCACCCAATGATCCCACTCCCACCCCCTGCCCTCCTGAGCAAGGAGCCTGAGACAGGCTCTTTAATGACTGAGCCACCAAGGCACCCCCATCCGTGTATTTTCTAGGGTAGAGTTAAGTGTTTGTAACCAAAAGACTCTAAAATGTAATGGCGAAAACAAGACTGACTTTTATTCTCTGTGAGGTAACTGTCCAGAGATAGTAACCTGTATAGTGAGCTCGGACACATGCTCCACAGATTCCATTTCTCAGTTCGAAATATCGGCTCCACTTCCTACCCTTGCATCTGTATCCCAGCCAGTGGAGAAGATGCCAGGGAAGAGCACATCCATTCCTTTTAAAGACAAACCCAGAAATGGCAGGCAACTGCTTTACTCACAACCCACTGGCCAGATTTTGGTCATACCCTTTAAGAGAGGATGGGAATGTAGTCCTTAGTGAAACAGCTACCTGGCCCATGAAACCTGGAGAACCATGATTAAAGGAAGAAAGGGAACATGGATTCTTAGCAATTGTCCCTACCAGTTCTCTCTCTATTTGGACATTTCTCACGTGATTCTCTAAGCAGCCGGTTATTTACAGGAAATAGTCGAGAAACTAAGTCTCAAGTATTTCAAGATTGCCAGTTAATAAAATGATAACAGTTTTACAGAGATGCTGCGAGCTGAGAACCTTCTTTGCTTTGCCTTATGGTCCTTCCTAGTGGAGACTTCTAAATTATGTGTCTAGACACTGGTTTCAAAGTAAACACAGGCAGTCCTTGTACCACATGGTTTCAGTAGCACAAATGATAGTTAGTTACCATGACTTAGTTAGGTATCACTAGTTCCCCCAACAGCACTGTTCAAAGGTCAGTTACCATATTATCTAACTGTGGATAATAACACAAAATAAACTTCGCCCTAGCTCTTCAGTCCACAAATAACCACATAAATAACAGGTGTGCCTAAGATTCACTGTCCAGTCATATTATTTCTCTCCAAGTTCGTGGGTGATTGGTCACTGCACCTGTGTTCAGTTTATGCCCAGAAGCAAAGTGTGGAGCTATATTGCTTTCTTGTCTCCGTGATCAGCCCACATGACATTTTACAAAAATGGATAAAGGAAAGAGGTAACCGGCCAACAGTGATGAAAGTGTAGTAAAGAAACAAAACACAGTATCACTGGAAGTGGAATTCTAATCAAATATACTTGGAATCATAGAAGAAAGAGCTGACCCTGGAAATTTCATTATTACCACATTTTAAGACAGATATTTAGCCACAGAAACTGTGTTAGTCAGGGTTCTCCAGAGAAACAGAGCCAATAGCGTGTGCATGTGTAAAGAGAGATTTATTTTAAGGAGTTGGCTTACCTGATTATGGAGGCTGGCAAGTCCAAAGTCTGCACAGTGAGCCCGCAGGCTGGAGACCCAGGGAAAAGCTGATGCTGCTGTTCAAGGGTTGGCCAAATATGTGGGCACGATGGCCCAGCCAAGTTACGACAGAAGGTGAAGCATCATGGAGACTTGGTGAAGGCAAACTTACGAATATAAATGGATAAAGTAGTTACAACAAGCCAGTAGTGATGCTGATAAACAACAACAACCTCACATTAAAGGACCTCTTGGCAGGAGTGGGAGCCTGGCTGGCTCAGTCCGAGGAGCGTGTGACTCTTAATCTCAAAGTCAGGAGTTCAAGCCTCACATTGGGTGTAGAAATCACTTAAATAAATAAAAGCTTAAAGCAACTCTTGGGATATTCCATAACACTGAAAGCACAAAGAATAAAATGTTGGAAGCTAATCTGAACTTAGAAAGAGCATGACACCCAGGTATAGAAAAGATATTCATGCCATGTCAGAAGTTATAGAATAAGAAGGGAAGAATAATTTTTCAAACTATTCTTCATAAATACAGAGAAATAGGCACTTTAAATCTGAATGTTTCTAAGCTTTAAATTGTATTAGTTTTGATATTTTTTCATTTATAACCTACAGTGAGTTCTTTTGTTTTTTTTAAGAGTTTATCCATTTATTTGACAGAGATAACATGCAAGCACAAGCATGGGGAGTGGCAGGCAGCAGGAGAGGCAGAAAGAAGCAGGCTCCCTGCTGAGCAGAGAGCCCAATGAGGGGCTCCATCCCAGGACCCTGGGATCATGACCTGAGCCAAAGGCAGATGCTCAACCAACTGAGCCACCCAGGCACCTCACACAGTAATAGAGTTTTTAATGTTTTTACAAAAGTTTTAAAGACCATAGAACAATCATCATTTTTTTTCTCACTTTGATTATTAAGATTGATTTGTTTGGCTTCTGCTTACACAGTGATTTTTTTTTAAGTGGGAGGAGGGGCAGAAGGAGAGGGGCTCCACACCCAGGAGCCCAAGGTGGAGCCCCATCTCACAACCCTGAGATCAGAACCTGAACCAAAATCAAGAGGGGGACATTAAAGTGATGGAGCCACCCAGGTGCCCCTTGCACTGTGATTTGTATGGTCCTGAAGTACCAAGCAGAGTAGGGACTGCCTGTATAGTATTTCATCAGAAGAGATTATCTGGTCGTTCAAATGGAATCTCTGTTTCTGGAAGGATATGAAAAGGGTGATAACTTCTTTGTGTACCCTGATATCTCTAAGGCATAGCTATTTAGAAAATTCTGGTTTCATTGTTTTAGTTGAAAATACCTCTGGGTCAGATGAAGAACAGTGGAGTAACATAAGAGGGCATAAGAAATAAGATCCATGCTTGGTCTATGACTAATCCTAAGCTTCAGTTTCCTGATCCATCACATAAGGGCACTAACAGTATTTCCATTTACCTTATGGAACACTTTTGAACATAGCACATGAAAGTGCTAAATAAGGGTCTACAGAGAAAAATGAATGATCCAGGACTAAGTCTGACCAAGAGTAGTCGCCCTATAAAGTTCTCATAACCCTTCACTTGAAATTGAGGCTGAACATTAAGACTGCCTGGGTGCTGGTGAGTGTGAGAGTGGCGGTGGGCGGGCAGACATTTGGAGCAAGAAGACCAGGTCCCTTGAAGGTCCTAAAGTGTTGAATCTTTTGGCTCAGTCCTCATTCCCATTCCCCTGTGCTATCTGAATTCGAGGCTGAGTGGTTCAATTTAGGAAAAGGAGTAGAGACGACAAATCTGGGCTCTGGCCGTGGGGTCTCCTAGTGGTGCATATGCTTGCATTTTTAGTTTCTCTCTGTTGCCTCACTCCTTTCAGCAAAAAAACAAACATAAAACATATTCTAATTTTCCACTGCAAACAAAAGATCAGTCTTATAACTGCCCACCCAGAATTACTACTGTTCTATGTATTCTTTCACTTGGCAGCCACCTCATCTGGTTTCCAAAGCTCTGTCTCAGAGGCAGTCAGCGACTTTGTAATTTCTAGTATCTGGTCCTGGGCACTTGTGTTCTCTGAGTGGAGAGGGCAGCTTTCTGTTCACTGCCCACACTCTCCTCCTTGATAACCTCTCCCCTCCATGCTGCTGAGACATGGCACCAAAGAGCTTATGACTTCTGGCTTCCCTCATCCCTAAATGTGTTTGTTTCCTTCTGTTCTGACTTGGAGTGCTTTATCCTTTTGTTCTGAAGGTTCTGCCATAAACTTTTCATCATTCCAGAGCTGTGGGTATCTCACAAATCTTTAGCCTTCCAGTCCTCCCTCCTTTGGATCCACATTTCCATTTGTAACCCACTAATATCTCAGCATGTCTTGCAGTAAAAGAGACTATTTCAAGTGTGTCTTTATCTCCCTCTGCTTTTTTCTTTTTTAGAAAGATTTTTATTTATTTATTTTTATTTTATTTTTAAATTTTATTTATTTATCAGAGAGAGAGAGAGCGAGCACACAAGCATGGAGAGTGGCAAGCAGAGTGAGAAGCAGGTGCCCCACTGAGCCAAGAAGCCTGGGATCATGACCTGAGCCAAAGGCAAATTCTTAACTGACTGAGCCACTCAGGCACCCTTCTCCCTCTGCTTTCATTCAAGCAGGTCCTAGTCCTACTAAACAGTTAGACATAGAAGAAAATGTTGCAGTAGATAGATGCAGAGAACGAAGGGAACTGATTCTGGACTCATAAATTTAAAAAGATGTTGATATGAGATTAAACTAAAAAGTCTTAGATGTGTGTTTTCCAAGAGAGCATTCTAGTCCACCAGATGTGATGAACTCGCCCTGTCATGAGTGAAAGAAGCTTGCAGCTCTTGAGGAAATACCACCATTTGCAAGTGCCATGAAATCACCATGGAGGCAGATACACATGAGCAATGTTAAATGTCTTTCTTATTACTGTCCGTTGTCTCATTGCTCCATTTGCATGGTTCCCTGATTGCCGAAATAAAAGGGATCCCTGCATAGGCCCCAACACTTTTTCCCAACCTCTTCCCAGACATCTCTTCCTTTCAGTTAGCCCATGGCTTAAGCCTCTGAGAATGGTTGTTGAGAGCACTGTAGAGTGAAGGGTTGGGGTAACCAGGAAGCTTCTGTACCTAGGCAAGTAGACAGCTGGAGACTTTGGCTGAACTGGTAGAAATAACTTTTCTTTTAAAGGATTTATTTATTTATTTACTTGGGGCATACAGAGAGAGAAGGAGAGAAAGACTCCCCAACCAGACTCCCTGCTGAGCATGGAACCTGCTGTGGAGCTGAATCTCAGGACCCTGAAACCATGACCTGAGCCAAAATCAAGAGTTGGCTGCCTAACCAACTAATCCACCTAGGTGCCCCTGTAGAAATAACTTTTAATAATTCCCTAAATTAAACCTATTACCTCCTATACACCTAAACTTGCTAGTTCTTCCTGAATTCCATATTTTTGTTCATCTTAGATTCACAAACTCAATACCCCAGAATTATCTTCGAAAATTTCTCTCTATAATAAACATCCATGGTATTGTCTGCTTATCATATTTCCCCCATTTTTTTCTAGAAATGATATCCCACACTCACCATTCACCCCAGGTATAGTGGGAGGTCATCTTGTTCTAACATGATTTCATCCTCTACCCCTGGCCATTGTTGTTTGGCTCTAGGGTGGACATCCAAATCAAAATGGAGTAATTAGGAAGTTAGAAAGACATAAACTGACAAAGAGCACCTTAATCTATTTTTTCTCATATAACAAGAATTCCAGCCCAGGGCTATGACATCTGCTTATGGATGTATCAGGACCCAGGCTCCTTCCATCTTACTGCTCTGCAAACCTTTTCATGTGACTTTTATAATCTCCATCATAAATGGTTGTTACAACTCCAGATTTATCTGAGAGTAGAGAAAAAAATATGGAGGAGCTAAAGGCAAAAAGTGAAGGACTAAGGGGCAGGCACCATGATGCTTCCCTTTCATAAAACTTTTCCTAAAACTTTTTCTTGAATATCTATACCTCTCTGAAATACTAATTTTAAAATTACTTCAGTTAAAGAAAAAGGAAGGAGCAATACCAAATTGCATTGGCTATTTAACCTACATTTAACTTTAAGAATCAATTGTTTTAATGAAATATGTAAAACTTGCCTCTAAAGACCTAAACACTAAAAAAATAAATTGTAAAAAATATCAAAAAGTCCATTTATTTGCAAATTTCACTACCACCCCATCAACATCCCCATTAGAATTCTTAATAGATTGGCAAAAGTGCATCAAGGTAAATACATTGGTTTGGCAATACTTTGTTAATAATTAGCTTGAGTTTAATTATTTATCTGGAAATAGCAGAACTGAGTCACTTTGATCAAGCATTTCCTAAGTTTGGATCATAAAATTGGGGAATTGGTGAAAATAGTACAACTTAGTAAAGCTATTGGAACTCATGAGTTTGTGTGTGTATGTGTGTGTGTGTGTGTGTGTGTGTGTGTGTGTGTATGCTGTTAAACGGCAGTAAAGCTGTCAAGGGGATGAAGTCAGAGTCTCTAGAAAAGGGTAAGCCTAAAATCAGTTGTGTATTGGGGAATAGAGGAGAGGAAAAATTCATAAGGATTCTGAGAAGTATGTGGCATTTCAAAAATTCATGTTTGTGTAAGGCTCTTCAGAATCTTTTTGCTTGGTAGAGTCATACAGAACATAGATCAGAAGAGGCAATGGAGTTCATAAAAGGATGAGAACCCTTACTATACCCCTTCTGTTTTATAAGTTATTGTAAACTTACTATTTGTTCCCACTAGGTTTCTGATGCTTAAAATTGCTTGAACAGGGGATTATTTTTTTTTTTTTAACTCCACCGATGAAAAATAGGGCTTAAATCCCTTGGAGACAATTTGTATTCACAGGAAGATGATTTAAACTCCCACTAACCAGGCTGTGTGCAAATGACTAAAGGAAACCCAGTTCAAAATAGGGTCAGGAGCAGTTTACTCCTACAGTTTACTCTACATAACCCTACAGGAAGGAATATTTTCTCCTCACCCAGCAACAACCCAGCCAATTAGAAGCCACTACAACCGGAACTCTCCTTCTCCTTCTATGAACTTTCCTCCAAAACAACCCTTCCCAACTCCCTCCATTCTCTATAAAAGCAACTCCCTCCCCTCTGTTCTTTGTTTCTCCCTATTGTTCTTGCCTCTGAGTGCTGTAGTTTGCATGTCCTGAGTTGCAGTTCCTCTGTTCTGCCCAGATAAACTCATCTTTGTTAACTAAGTAACTGGCTGTTTTATTTTTAAGATTCATGGTCATAAAGTCCTTTCTGAAGCATAGTATAATTAAGTAAGGGTAGGGAGGGTGCTGGATATCAGAAGAAAAGAGAGCAGCCCTTTGCACAGAGAGGCTAAGAGCAGGGAGGGATGGAAACCTACAGACTAGTACACAGTTGGCTCAAGACCAGACTATCTGACGGGGCATATGTTCTAAATGGGCTGTGCCTGCTTATCTTTTCCCAGCTTTATGTGTATTCTCAGAATCAGAGGAATAATGAAAGGAGGTTCTTATAGAAAGATGGGCTAGAGAGATTCTTTCTGCGGTTCAATTACTACCCTCAGGCCCAACCAAACCCAATCACAGGCATCTAGGAGAAGTAAACAACCATCCTGAAGTGATGGCTCTTATCTTCCCTTTCCTCTCACAAATCAGCCTGGCAACAAGTTACACTACGGCCAAAAGCCACTGATATTCTCCCCCCAAAGTAGTTTATTCATTTCTCAATTCAAGCCTTTACATTTCATGGAATCTGCTGGCGAGTCATGCTTGACTACCCAGTTAACACTGTGTCCCACTGTGACAGTTACCAGATGCAGTTGTGGATGGATAAGATACACTGGCTTGAACAGCTGGTCTGACCCATAGCCATGGAAGTTCCATCGCTATATCTAGCCACTAACAAAAGACTTGTAGAGACGACTACCAGTGGCTTAAATTATTATCTGCCATTAGAAATTAAAATCATTCCATGACAGTCATTCTAAAACTTCTATGTCCAGACAACGTAGAATAGTGGTATGGTTACAGGAACAACAACAAAAATCTGTCAAATCTATGTTAGCTTCTTTCCTCTTTTTTGAAAAGTGTGTGTGTGTGTGTGTGTTGAGGGGCAGCAGGAAGGAAGCAGTGTGAAAGTTTGCCCGGCCTAGTTCACAATTGTTCAACGTACTAAAGGTGAGAACTACTTGGTAGTAATCCCACAATTGTAAGATTTTAAGCATTTTTATTTACTTTTAAATTTTTAAATTTTTTTATTTTTTAAAAAGATTTTATTTATTTGTCAGAGAGAGAGAGAGAGCACGCACAAGCAGGTGGAGCAGCAAGCAGAGGGAGAAGCAGGCTCCCTGATGAGCAAGGAGCCCACTGGGACTATATGCGAGGACCCTGGGATCATGACCTGAGGCGGGGCAAAGGATTAACACACTGAGCCACCCAGGCATCCCAGATTTTAAGTATTTTTACATCTCTTATTCCTTGGTCTCCTAAACACACCAGGTCATTAGTTTTATGCTGGTTTAGTAAAACAATCACTTCGCCTTTTCTATTTCTAAAATAATCAGGTGGGCAGTGCAAGAGCAAGACCTGAGAAGATTTTAATGACCAATTGTGATATGACTTGATCCCAGAAAGTCTTTTACTAGTGGGCTCTTGCCTACTCCTCTTAGAAACTGTTGGTAAGTAAGGAGGCTCCCAGGCTCCGCCCCCAGCCAATCCTGCAAGTTCTAGAAAGTCTCCTGGACTGGAACCAGGCTCGAAGGGGTTTTCTATAGATTCAGAACCAGGATTTGCAACCCTGTTTGAAAATGTAAATTGGGCGGGGGGTCTCCGGCCATATTTCTGCCCCGTTAGCCCTCAGCGTTCAGCCGTACTTTGTCTACTCCCCGAGGTTGATTGGACAGCCGACCAGAAGTTGTACGTGATCAGAAAGCCTCTTATCTCTGCCTTCGCTCCACCGCCCCTTCCCCGGCACCCAGTTCCCTAATTTCGGGGCGCGCCCTTCTGGGGACGATGGATTCTTTATCTCTCCGGGCGCGCCCCTGCAGGTGGCGATAGGAACCGGACTACAGCTCCCAGCATCCCCCGCCTCCCGCTGGCCGCCCGGGAGCCGACCCGGTAGTAGCTTTTCTCCACCGAAGCTTCCCTCTCCCAGAGCGGCTCGCCAACTTGGGACCCCCAGGGAGCTCAGTGGCTGCTCTCCGGGGACGTTAGCATCGCCAGGGGTGACAGCGCGGGAACATGGCCTTGCACCTGGGCAGGCTGAGCGCGGACTCCTGCTGGCGAGCGGCGCGGGGCGGCCGCGGAGGGCTGTGCGCTTGGCCCGGGCGCTGCACAGCCGCACGCGTCTGCCGGACCCCGGGTGCGGCTGGCACCGAGCAGTGCCGGGGGCTGGGGCACATCCGGGCGGCGCGAGGACGCCCCCGGCTGGGAACCGGGCTGACCGCAGCGCTGGCCGGGCTGGCCGGGCTGGCGGGGCTGGCCGCCGCCGCCTTCGGGCACGTAGAACGGGCGGAGATGGTGCCCAAGAGTTCGGGGGCGCGAAGCTCTTCGTCCGGGAGGCGGGAGGAGGAGGACGATGAGCTGACCCGACGCTGCAGCTGCTTCATGGCCCCTCCTGTGACCGACCTGCGCGAGCTGCGGGGGAGGCCGAGCGACATGAAGACCAAGATGGAGCTGCTGATCCTGGAGACCCAGGCCCAGGTGTGCCAGGCACTGGCACAGGTGGACGGGGGCGCGCGCTTCTCCGTGGACCGGTGGGAGAGGAAGGAAGGTGAGGAGGCCCCTAGCAGGAGGTGGAGATGGGGATAAGAGGTCGGGCTTTAAGTTATTGGAAGAAAATGAGAATAGTGAATGACAGTAGGAAAGATGTACCTACGAGAGCAGCTGCTAGGTTAGAAGGGACACCTTTAGAAAGATGGATACCAAAAAGGTTATAAGACGTCTGGATGCAGATTTTTGGTCACCTTAAAACTGTACATTTCAAAATCTATGCGATTTTATAATGACATTTTTCTAGATTTTTAGCCAACAAGCTTGGATGTCTAGAGTTGTAACTGAGCACCGATCATTTCGTCACACATTTCATGTTTCTCTGGGTACATTTACCTTTTCGCTCCCTTTGGAGATGGAAAGATGAACTTGCCTCTTATTTGCTAAGTATCTGGCCAGACTCCTGCAGCCGGGGGTGTAATTGTGTCAGTGTGTCTTTTTCTCAAGTTGCACAAGAAATATTTGGTTTGTCAGTAATTCTTCCAAATGCACACATCAGATTTCCTGCTAGAGAAATCTTTCTTTTCAATGGCAAAAAACTTCAGTATTAAAACCCAGTTCTTCAGATTGGTGGTTGTCAGAAGGAGGGGGTGAGAGAAGTGGGCAAAATAAGTGAAAGGGATCAAGAGGCACAAACTCCCAGTTATAAACTATGTTATAAAATATGCCGTGAAGATGTAAGGTATAGCATGGTGACTATAGTCAAAAATTTTGTATTACATGCTTTAATGTTACTAAGAGAATAAATCTTGAAAATTCTCATTGAGAAAAATTTTGTAACTGGTGATGGTAACTAGACTTATTTTGCGATGTATACAGATAATGAATCATTGCATTGTACACCTGAAACCATTATAATGTTATATGTCAATAATACTTCGATAATGAAAAACCCAGGTTTTATAGATGTGTGTATTCACAACCGTGTTATTGCCTATGGCGTGAAACTCCACGTCTTGGTCATAAGCTTGAAGAATTCCTGACTTCTCAGCTAGGACTACTGCAGTAGCTCTCATCAGATTCTGAGCTGTGATACTACCACAGCTATACAAAATGAAGTTAAATCTGATCTTTGAAGTGTTTTCCATCTTGTGTTTTCAAGTGAAGACCATTGAGCTGGGCCACAACCTCAAGTACTGCAATAGCTAGTGTGGCCTTCAGAAGTTAACTTAATTGTTGTGTGCCTCTGTTTCCTCAATAATATAGGAGGGTGAAGAATGAAGTGCTTAAAATATTGTCTGATGTGTAGAAAGACAAATTGTTTGGGCCACTTGCCAGCTGTGTGATCTTGGATAGGCGTTTTGTCTTTCTGGGCCTCCTTTTCTCATTTGAAACGTATGGGGGCGGCATGGAGGGGAGGTGGAGGTGGGGGGTGCACTGGATCTTCTTACCTCCCATCCAGTTCTAAAAATTCTTAGAAATAAAACAAGACAAATAGGTACTTCTGAGAAACAGTTACCTTGGTGGTAACTCTAGTGTCTTAAAAATAAACTATTAATGATAAAGCTCAGATATCTAAATATTAGTGTGTGTCTTACTCAGTTTAAGCTTCCAAATCCCTGAAGAGTTCACTATCTACTGCTTTTTTATTTGCCTGTAAACGGAATTCAGTGGTAAACAACACACTGAGAAAAAAAAACAATTGAAATAATATGGAGCTCTTAAACTCAGTAATAATAGAACATTCCTCAAATATACTCATAGCTGTTTTTAAACTCAACCTTCCTTCATATATCATAACCAGTGGATGTCATTCCGAACAGTAGTTGAGGGGAAAATATTCCTGTGATTTTTTTTTAGACGTGGAAGAAGTCCTCAGTTTAGTGATGTGGGAGAGAGATAATATTTGCCCACTATCAGTAGTGTCATCAAGCTAAGCTGATTATCTAGTTTATCATACTTAACAATTACATATATGCTGTTATTATAGAAGATTTGGAAATTAGAGAAAATTACTCCCAATCCCACCACCTTCACATAAGGGTTGTTTTGGATTTTGCATCTACCCTTATACTCTCTCCTCATTTTCTGTCTCTGTGAACAGGAGGTGGTGGCATCAGCTGTGTACTTCAAGATGGGCATGTTTTTGAAAAGGCTGGGGTGAGCATTTCTGTTGTTCATGGGAATCTTTCTGAGGAAGCAGCAAAACAAATGAGAAGCCGAGGAAAAATTCTGAAGACTAACGATGGTAAATCAGACTGTATCCATAGCCTGTCACAGTCCCTGCAAACCTTTTTTGCCCCCACAAGTTTTATTTGTAAAATAAATAGTGCTTCTGTGAAAATCCATTTGGGTGCATATGAAGAAACATGTTCACATTTCCTTTTTAAAAACTGTTTTTTAAGAGACAAACGCAGCTTTTGACAATTGATCCCGAAACTATGTTGGCGTTAATCACGCTGGCTGATTAAGTGGTGCTCACTCTGTGTTTTCCTTTCCAGGTAAATTGCCATTTTCTGCTATGGGTGTGAGCTCTGTTATCCATCCCAAGAATCCTCATGCCCCTACTATCCATTTCAACTACAGATACTTTGAAGTAGAAGAAGCCGATGGTAAGCATCCTTGAAGCTTGTGCAAAATGTGTATCTTAAAAGAAGTTAGAGGGCATAACCTAAATAAACGTGAGAAAGAATACATATATAAATCTTAAACTAGGTTTTTCAGGAGGCAGATGAAGCCTGATTCCTTGGCAGGTGCAATGGATTATGTGCTAAAGGGGAAAGGAAAAAATAGCATTGGCTGGGCTCGACTTCCCCCTATTTCCTCCAACACTGAAGGAATGATTTAATGAATCTCAAACTCAGAGTACACTCAGGGGAGAAGAAATCCTTAGGAAATCCAAAGGAAAACCTATGTGCAAGGTTACATTAAATTGGAGAACTTGCTCTTGGACAGTATCTTCCACATGCATTGTTTCACTGGTCACCAGCACATTGTCAGTGGGCTTAAGATGGGGTGGAGTTGATCGTTTCTCGTTAAGGATGTGTGGTTCTAGCCCCTGTCTGCGGTTTGCTGGGCCAAATGTTCCCACCCGCCGGAGCATCTGTGCAGGGTCTCTCTGGGGCCGTGGGAGTCTCTGCAGGTGATGGCATTTCAAGTCCTTGTCTCACTTGCATTTTGAAGACATTTGGTTTGGTTCAGCCTTTTAATGGTAAAAGCTGGTAACTGGTACTGACAACTTACAGACCCAACTAAGCACATGAAATAGTCTCAGATGGTAAGGTGTGTGTCCCTCTGCAAGTGTTTTTACCCTTTCTAGGGGGAGGGGAGGGGAACAGTGGTTTTTAATACAGGGAACATCAGAATCTCCTGGGCAGTTTTTGTAAACTGTTAATGCCTGGGCCGGAGATTTGCTTGTCTTTCGTTTGTTTGATCTTTTAATTGTGAGCTAACAGAGGCATCTTCTATTCCTCACGTGATTTGATTCGCTGCTGGAGTCTACCCATGTGATGTTTCAGCACTCACTGCCATGCATGTCTTTTTCCCCCTGGTTCTACTCTCTCACTTTTTAATTCCCTATCTCTTTTTCTTTCTGCTTTTACCTTTTCTTTCCTGCCTAGGCTTTACTGGCCATTCAGAGCTAAATTTAGTCAAATATTTTTGGATTGTCACCCATTTCACGTTTCTTAAACTGAGCTGATAAATTCGATTTGCAAATACAGTGAGTAGTGTGCTGCATCCTAAGCCTGCGTGAGAATCTCATGCCTTGATTTTGTAGGTAACAAGCAGTGGTGGTTTGGTGGTGGATGTGACCTTACTCCAACATACCTGGACCAAGAGGATGCTGTCCATTTTCACAGAACTCTGAAAGAGGCTTGTGACCAGCATGGTCCCGATCTCTACCCTAAATTTAAGAAATGGTGGGTAAAAGTATTGTCATGACACCTAAAATGTATTTCATTCCTTCTGTAGATCTTGAAGGCAACTACTATATCACTAAATACCTTTTCCAGCTTTGTAGGTTCATCTGTTTTCTTTGCCCACTGGAAGTGGGATACCAGTTTGAAGTTTTATTAAGTAATTTATTTAGAAATATTTGAATATCTGTAATAAAAATTGGGTGGCAGCATCTTTTTTGATCTCAAATGATTTAGGATATAAATTTTAACATGGTCTATACCTCAGAATTGGAAGCTTTAACTTCTCATCTCAGGTGAGAATTGTTGCTATGGGAATATTAGGACATGAGAACTATTAGGGAAAGATGCAAATATACCAGATGCGTTGGACAAGGAGAAGAGTGGGATTGGAAACTCTGTTAAAGAAACTCTAATGATAAAGGGAGGAAAACGAATGAGTTGTGAGGAGATCCAGGGTATTTGGTAGATGTGAAATGGAGTCTAGGCATAGTTGTTTGGAATAAGAGTAAAGTACCCAACTCTGCGTAGAGCTAATTGGCATTCTTGAAAGGACAGAAGAGGTTTTGGTGTTTATTTGTGGGAGGAGAGGGTGGTTTTGCTTTGCTTTTAGAGCTAATAACTGGAATCTTGATAATTTTTTTCAAAGATTTTTTAAATTTATTTGACACAGAGAGAAGATCACAAGTAGGCAGAGAGGCAGGCAGAGAGAGAGGAGGAAGCAGGCTCCCCGCCGAGCAGAGAACCCAATGTGGGGCTCAATCCCAGAGCCCTGAGATCATGACCTGAGCCGAAGGCAGAGACTTAACCCTCTGGGCCACGCAGTCGCCCAGGAATCTTGATATGTAAGATTTTGAGTTCAGCTTTAAAATCCTCAGAAAAGACCTATTCTCCTTTTGATTGATATTACCACTGAAAACTATACAGATGTGAAAGCTTGGATGCCTGACAGAGGGTTTTTTTTTTTCCTCTCACAAATCAGCATCCTTCCATGAAGAGGACTGGTACGAGTGACATTGTCTTTTGTTTTTTTGATTTTCTCTTACTGCTATTATTGAGATGACTCCACCTGAGTGACATTAGTTATTGAGATAGCTAGGATGCAGACTAGTTAAAAAGAAGTTTCCAGTGTAAGTATTTAGTACATTTCTTAATATCGTAATTTCATGGAGCTTTTGAAACATGTGATTTGGTTAAAGCTAACTTCACAACCTTGCTCAGGTTGCCCTTCAGCTGTGTTAATAAAATGCGCATGTGAAGGAAAGCCAACCAGTCACCTTCAAGGTGAATTAGGCCAGTGCATCAGCCCTAGGGATTTGCAACTGCTACCTTTTTTTTTTTTTAATTTTAAGCTATTAAAGCTATATTTTCTATTAAGACAATTTTTAATAGAACATTTTGGATAACTTTTATTTTTGTTTGTAGAGGTTTTTCTCTTTACAGACCCTTATTCTTATTCTTCTAGAGATCCTCTAACAAGCTATTTCTACAATGGAAACTATTCTACAAATATAGCATTTAAGAAACCTGCTCTAGCAGGCACATTAAGGGGGACACTCAAGACCTGATGGCAAGTTGAATATGCTGGCTCACAGGGGAACCTTTCCTATGTCTGTAGGTGTTCTCTGAACATCTCCTTCCACCAGCCTCCCTCAGACCTGCATGTTCTAGAGCCTTCCCATTTTATTGCTGAAAGAGACCTTAGAGATTATTTACCGTACCTTTCCTTGGTGAATAAAGAACTGACTTGAGCTGAAGGGTCAGCACCCAGACACAGACCTGGTTGGTGTTGGTAGAGGATTCCCGTTTTAAGGAACACACTATTAATACTGGGCTCTTTCTCTTTCACTAAAGTTTTTAGAGTTCCATATCCTTTCCATTGGCATGTGTTAAATTCCTTACTTGCTTTGCAGATAAAAGCATAAGCATTTTCTACATGGCTGCTAACTGCAGGAAATCTATCGAAAGCCCTAGTTTCATTTTCATAGTTGGACAGAAAGTAAGGACACTGTGTTGGCCTTAGTCAAGGATAGCCCTCTAAGCTGAGATGCTCACATTGATTTTCATGTTTTTTTTTTTCCCCCTTTGGTCCTTGATATGACCATGCTGTGTTTTCCAGGTGTGATGATTACTTCTTTATCGTCCATCGTGGGGAGAGAAGGGGTATCGGGGGCATCTTTTTTGATGACCTTGACTCTCCATCCAAGGAGGAAGTGTTTCGCTTTGTTCAGAGCTGTGCCCAGGCTGTTGTTCCTTCTTACATTCCTCTTGTGAAGAAGCACCATGATGACTTATTCACGCCCCAGGAGAAGCTATGGCAGCAGCTCCGGAGAGGACGGTGAGTGAGCAACAGGAGAATTCATCATCTCATTGCATAACTGGCGGGGGAGTGGAGCAGTTGGAGTGATTGTGGGTGGTGTGTTGTCTTGGGTAGACATTTTTTTAGAGTTGTGTTAATACTATCCTGAGCTTTTTATAACTAGATGAATATTAAATGAATATTAAAAATTGTGCAAATAGTATTGTAAAAAAACCAAGTTGGGGTGCCTACGTGGGTAATCATGTGCCTGTGGCTCAGGTCATGATCTCGGGGTCCTGGGATTGAGCCCTACATTGGGCTCCCTGCTCAATGGGGAGTCTGTTTCTCCTTTTTCCTCTGTTCCTTCCCTGCTCCCACCACCCCCGTGCTCTCTCTCTCAAATAAATAAAAAGCTTCAAAAAAGCAAAATTTATTTCATTTGTCTATACATCAGAGACTCAGAGCAGCCATGTTGTGGTACTTGCCGAATTTAATTCAGCTTATTTCTTTTAATCTTCTAGCAATGCCTTCCAGCCTTATGCCAAGATTTGGGCATCATTTAATGTTTTTGCTGCTTTATAAGTTTGGAATCCCACACTTTTCCATTCATCTTTAAGATTTCATGGAGGTCATTATAATAGACATAATCATTTCAGAAATTATTTATATTTAGTGACAATATTAACTAATTATGGAGTCCTTACTACGTGCCAGCCAATATGTTAGACACTTCCTTCTGCCCGAAATAGGAGTTTCCCTTACTGTATATATGTATGTATGTTAGTACTCGCTACACCCAGC
>PITA01020067.1:0-35887 GCA_004023965.1 Spilogale gracilis | reverse complement strand
AAAATCTTAAAAAATTAAAAATAAAAATTTTTTGAGCAACTATGTATCACGTTGTCTCAATATTATCATTTGTCCACTGATTTTAAATGTCACATCCAGCATATTCTTTTTTTTTTTTTAAAGATTTTATTTATTTGACAGAGAGAAACACAGCCAGAAAGGGAACACAAGCAGGGGGAGTGAGAGAGGGAGAAGCAGGCTTCCCGCCAAGCAGGGAGCCCAGTGTGGGACTCAATCCCGGGTCTCCAGGATCATGACCTGAGCTGAAGGCAGTTGCCCAACCAACTGAGCCACCCAGGCGCCCCACATCTAGCATATTCTTAAACTTGGGTCTGGCTGAGGGATTTAAATTTTTTGTTATTCCTGTTTTTGTTATTATAAATTTCAAATGACTTTTAATATCTAACATTAGGGAAAGCAAGCCTTTCTACTTTTATTCCTGCATCGCCACTGACATGGATCCTCTTCTCCCAATTCATTTTCAAAATTTTCTTGGGGTACCTGGGTGGCTCAGTTGGTTAAGTGTCTGTCTTCGGCTCAGGTCATGATCCCTGGATCCTGGCATCGAGCCCTGCATTGGGCTCCCTGCTCAGCAGGGAAGATGCTTGTCCCTTTGCCCCTCCCCTCCCCATTTGTGCCATCTCTCTCCCTCTTTCTCAAATAATAAATAAAATATTTAAAACAACCTCTTTTCTTGACTATTTTCAGATACTTATTTTCCCATTTGAGCCTAAGAATCATTGTTTTTCAGTTTCTCCCTCTTCAAAAACCAGAATTTAGAGTGAAATTATAGTGTAACTATCAGTCATTTTAGAAACTATTTTTTGGTTATTATTTTAAAGTCAGGAAGGGGAAAGGCAGAGGAGCCAGCAGTTGTTCAGCTATGATTCTCATAGTTCCACCCACCACTAATTTGTTCCATACTTTGTGTTTTTTTAATATTTAATTAATTTATTTGACAGGGAGAAACACAGCTAGAGAGGGAACACAAGCAAGGGGAGTGATAGAGGGAGAAGCAGGCTTCCCGCGGAGCAGGGAGCCCGATGTGGGACTCCATCCCGGGTCTCTGGGATCATGACCTGAGCCGAAGGCAGTCACTTAACCAACTGAGCCACCCAGGTGCCCCTATACTTTGGTTTTTGATAGGGTGCAGTCATTGATAAAATGGTTTCTTTTCAGGAAAAATGATCTGAGACTTAGGACTTGGCTAAAGAAACTATGGGGTTATCTTTCGGTGGAGTGCTGGGCACTGTCAAGAGAACACTAACTGATTTTGTAGGGTTTGTATCCTTTGATTGTCTCCTATTAACTGAGGGAAATACAAGCGGCAGAAAACTGGTAGTCATGCACATGATTCTAGGTTGTGTAAATGCTTCTGTCCAGTAGAGTTACAGTAGACTTCAACGCTGTAGAAAGAGAACCGCAGGGATGCCTGGGTGGCTCACTTGGTTAAGCATCTGCCTTTAGCTTGGGTCATGATCCTGGGGTCCTGGGGCTCCCTGCAGCTCCCCCTGGTTGTGCTTTCTCTGACAAATAAATAAATAAAATCTTAAAGATAACCCTAGTAGGATATTATTTTTCTATGTAAGATTAATCAGTTCCCCAACTACTAGCAATATTTATTTCAGCATTCCCGATTGCCTCTATAAATGACTGTCCCTCAAATTCTTCTTGAAACTGGTGCTTAGTAATTAATTGTACTGGCACTTTAGTGACTAAGTGAATAAAATCTCAGACGTGTGTGTTTATATTTGCTTGACAGTTATAATTTTGCTTTCTTGAAAATTATACTTTAGCAGTATTGTGTCTTAATAGACTACATGAGAAATGTAATTAAAGCAGAATTCTTTTGCCTAAAATCTTTGGAGGAATTAATCTATATAGCTCATGTATGACTATAAAACAATTCAACTCTATAGAAGCCAGCAATCTTAAATATCTTAAACACAGGAAAGATCAAAATGCCCACCCTCTTACCTTAAAATAAAAACAATATTGTTAAAGACAAATTTTCAGACAATTTAGTCATGAGAAGATATCGAAGTTTTATGGCATTCTTGCAGGCAAAGAAAGAGGTGGTTAGGAGGCTGATTCAAAGATTTATTCTTGGTAGGGGTATTTTGTAGAAGAAGAGAACATTTTTATCGTCATCATAAGATCAGATACATCAATAAAAAATTTGGTAAAAAGACCCCTGATATTCCAATGTGGGGGTGGAGAACTCTAGATTCCCTGGACAAAGCTTAGTCCCATTAACCTTCATCAGCAAATGGCCTGTGCATTTTATCAGGAGTGCTAACTTCTTCCCAGGAGGAAGTTTTCCCCAAGTCTAGGTTTGGGACAATTTTTTTTTTTAAGATTTTATTTAATTATTTGACAGAGAGAGAGATCACAAGTAGGCAGAGAGGCAGGTAGAGAGAGAGGAGGAAGCAGGCTCCCCGCCAGGCAGAGAGCCTGATCTGGGACTCTATCCCAGGACCCTGAGATCATGACCTGAGCCCAAGGCAGAGGCTTAACCCACTGAGCCACCCAGGTGCCCCAGGTTTGGGACAATTTTTTGTTTACACTCACCATACAATAAAGCATAAGAAAATACACTAACATTCTGAAGTTTCCTTGACTTCTTTAGGGCTTTCAAATAAACAGCAAATTTCTAGTCCCTTTTGAATGTTTTCCCTCTTTTTTATGGCCCTGAGCAAATACTTGGTCCAGCTGACTACAAGGTCCACAGTTAAACACAAAAGGCCCTTTTATTCCACCCAGGTTTCGATTCCTTTCTTCAGAGTTGAATCGTACTGGCATCTTCCCGTGTATTTCTTACAGATGTCCTGGGCAGGGACAAGCAGATCTGTCTACAACCTCAATTATCTTTCTCCTTTTCATCTCTAGATATGGCCCTTCCAACTTGACCACCCCCCATGGCTGAGTGTGCAATGATCGCCAGATGGAGGCAGAAGAGCTAGGACAGTTTCTCCTCTGTGCAACCTGTGGTGGCAGAGGGCTTGTCCAGTGCTTTTCCAGGAAGCCAGACAGCATTTCTGGTGGAAAGAAGAAAAGCTAAGAACACGACCCAGGAGAATTCTGACTCGTGGAGGGCCAGGTCCTCCCTGTTAGAGGGTCAGAGAGCTACACAGAGGAGAGTCCAGCTGACCCCAGTGCACCTGAAATGGTCTTTTGCAAAATTCTGAAGGAGTTCATGAGTGCTGGGACTCATTTGCCCGAGGCCCTGTGTTCGATTCCTAGGCATCTCCACCAAAACAAATACAAATGGCGGGAACTCTCTTACCTTTCTGAGAAGGTGAAGTGCCAGGGCAAGGGAATGAGGCCACCAGTGAGGGGCAAGGGAGAGTGCCAGGAGGACTGGAAAGCCTGTAGTTTTGTGTCTGGAAGATGGCAAGGGTAGGAGTCCTCTAGAGACCCAGATTCTGGGGCTATGCTCCTCTTCAGGGCCAAGAGGATAACTTTACCATTTCAAGCAAGTGCAGTTTTGAGACCTTTGAAGGCCTGGGTCCGTTTTCTTCTTTGAAGCCTCACCACACATCCTTTCAAACAAACTAAAATATACTGAATGTACTGACATCCCAACGTTACCCAAGTATCATTTTTTCCCCTATAAAATAGTGGGTGTATTTATATAATTCTACTTTTGAAAATATTTGGCCATAACTTTAATTTTTAATTGCTTTTCTTCCTAATCATGTTTACTTGTGAATTCTTACAGAGAAAATCTGACCTGTAAATTTTTTCAAATGCAAAAATATTTATGCATATTAAATGCAATGACAGAAGAATTTTACGTATGAGATTTGGTACATTTAATTAGGCATTTATTAATTTTACATCTGTAGCTTTATTTTTTGTTTAGAGCAAAAAATGTTCCCCCTAGATCTATCTGAAGCATTTTTTGTAGACGGCATTGTTCAAGCTCATTGGCCCTAGGCCCCGTTTCTATGGTGCCTAATGGATAAAACAGCTTGCTTACAGTCCTCGGGCTTGATAGTTTGAGCTGCTTCCTGGAAATGTCGAAAAAACTGCCGATCCCTTTGTGAGAATTCAGTGTGATGTCCATCCAGGGAAGACGAGGTACAATGGAAAAAGATAGCTCTCACTTTAGGTTTTTTTCTTTTCTTTTTTTTTTCTTTTTCTTTGCATTTTTATTAAGTTTTTCATTTTAACTCCAACTCCATTAACATACAGTGCTATATTTGTTTTAGGTGTACAATACAGTGATTCAAAGTCCCACACATCACCCGGTGCTCATCGCAGCAAGTGCCCTCCCTAATCCCCATGACCTGTGTCTCCCCCACCCCCACCCCCACTCTGGTCACCGGCAGTTCTGTAAAGTTAAGGCTCTGCTTCTTGGTTGGTCTTTCTCTCTTTTTTCTTCTTTGTTCATTTGTTTTATTTCTTAAATTCTACATTTGAGTGAAAGCATATGGTATTTGTCTTTCTCTCACTGATTTATTTCACTTAGTGTAATACCCTCTAGATTCATCCATGTTCTTGTCCCCCTGATATTTTTGGGCTACGGATGCCTTTGTTAGTCTGATGAAGCTCAGAGATCCTATCTCAGAATAATGTTTAAATGCATAAAATGAATTATGTAAGATTACAAAAAAACCCACATTATATTGGAATATAGTTACCGAAAAGAATATTTGTGATAGAATAGTCAATACTTATTATGATCTGACATGAAAATGTTTAATTTTCAGGTACTAATACCACTACTTGGGTTTGTTGCTTATTTTGCAATGAAGGGAAATGTTACATTTTAATTAAAGGTTAATGAAATTGAGATATAATTGTTTTATGTCATTAATTTCCACATCAGATTCACAGAACTCCTGAATTCTACCCTTGACTGTGGACATCAAGTTAGGATCAATGGAGGGTAAGGGGTCCTCCACCAACACAAATTATTCTGTGGGAGGATTACGGACTCCAAATGACTCTCAAGCCTGACAGATTCTGGGGCTGAGTCTCTAACTCTTCTGATGTTCTTTCCTTTTTATCCTTACCCAAACAGCAAAGGTTCCCACGATGTATGTGTGAAGGATATGGTGGGGATCTGGAAATAGACGAAAAGTAAGTGCCTCTGTGTATTTGAAATGCTCAAAGTGATTTCCAATCTCTAGTTCAGGGCCAGAGCTAGGACTCTGAGTTGTACTCCCTATTCTTTGGGTAAATGATCCCCAGACAGCTCTCCTTAGGCGTGCTACCTGAGAAGTTTTTGATTTCTTCCTAAAATTAATTTCATCTTTAGCTCTAAAGTTCACATTTCACACCAAACCACCACTAACCACCTTTCCTTCCTTCCTTCCTTCCTTCCATCCTTCCATCCATCCATCCATCCATTCATCCATCCATCCATCCATCCATCCATCCATCCATCTATAAAAACATTTAGCATTTTTAACCATGTGTAAAGATATGAATGTGTAACTTATCTCCCTTGTTCATAACTTCCTACAAGAAAATATCTACTTTAGTACAAAGGATTATCTATGTTAGAAGCGTCCTCTAGGATTATTAAAGCAAATCAAGGCACTTCACTGTGCAGGATTAGTTTTAGGACCAATTTGTGAAATGTGCAGGCTATTTTTGGCTCCTGGTCCTCAGTCCTGAAATGTCTAATGGTTGGCAGTAAAATCCCCCAGCCCACACGTCAGAGGACACTCGTTTCCATGATTGCTCATTATCTCCTTTTTTCCTCTCTCCTCTCTCAGATGAAGATGCAGCAGTCGCCTGTACTTCCTGTTAGCTTTGTCAGAAAACAGCAGTGACTTAATCCGCTATGTCTATGAGGCTTTGTTCTTTCACGTTCTGGGCTGAGGCTTAACCCATCAGAACTCCCATATGGAGAGCCAACTCCATGGAAACACTGACAAGTGGCTTTGGTTATGACACTTGCATTATGACTCTTGAAGCAATGTTTTTCTTTCCTTTTTATCCTTACCCAAACAGCAATGAATCATGGATCATCTGCTCCATACACGCCCTGTCTTTCTGGCCACATGGAGCAAAGTCAACAGCTTCGGGGCCTAGAACCCACAAGAGCACCTGTCAAAGCACAAGTCCCTGGTCACAAAACAGCTGAGCACTATTTATCTGTCTCCAAAGGTTCCCACGATGTATGTGTGAAGGATATGGTGGGGATCTGGAAATCCCGTGCTCATGACACTATTGCTTATGACTGTCTTCCCCATCCAAGACTATAGCCTGTAGTTCAGAATGATGGCACCTCCCTCCCTGCCCCATTAGCTTATCAGGTGGCTTGGTGACCAGTAAACCTGCCAAAACCAGGCTGTCTGTCATCTTCACCATATGGGCTGGCCCTAGAGTCCATCTTCCCATTTCAATTGGCTTCCTGTATCCATCTATAGACTATGAGCAAGTATTTCACTGCTTTACCTTGGTCCCTGGCGCATACCTTTCTTTATGACACTGATCAGGTTGAGTCCTCACAAGTGATTTAAACACCAAGTTGATTTAAATACTCCTATAAACTATTCAAGAACACTCGTTTGGGGCGCCTGGGTGGCTCAGTTGGTTAAGCGACTGCCTTCGGCTCAGGTCATGGTCCCGGAGATCCGGGATCGAGCCCCACATCGGGCACCCTGCTCAGCAGGAAGCCTGCTTCTCCCTCTCTCACTCCCCTTGCTTGTGTTCCCTCTCTGGCTGTGTTTCTGTCAAATAAATAAATAAAATCTTTAAAAAAAAAGAACACTTGTTTCTATGTGTCCACCAAGCATGGTGCATGGTTGTGGCTCCCTATAAATATTTTGGAATGCATATGTTAATTAAGGTGTACTTTAGTTTTCTCCAGTAATTTCCTTTGTTCATGAACTCCCTTACCTACACATCTCTGGTCCATATTCTGGTTTGGTCTATATTCTAGACAGTAACTTTACGTATATAATTCTTCATGCGCCGATCACGCCCATTTAAAAAAAAAGTTGAGACCTAGGGAGTTTAACTTTCCCATGTTCAGGTAGCTGTTAAATTGCTTAACTTTTTTTTTTTTTTTAAGATTTTTATTTATTTATTTGACAGAGAGAGAGCTCACAAGTAGGCAGAGAGGCAGGCAGAGAGAGAGAGGGGGAAGCAGGCTCCCTGCTGAGCAGAGAGCCCGATGCGGGCCTAGATCCCAGGACCCTGAGATCATGACCTGAGCTGAAGGCAGAGGCTTTAACCCACTGAGCTGCCCAGGCACCCAACTTTTCTCTCTTTTTTTTTTTTTTAAAGATTTTATTTATTATTTGACAGCGAGAGAGGGAACACAAGCAGGGGCAGTGGGAAAGGGAGAAGCAGGCTTCCCACTGAGCAGGAAGCCTAATGCACGGCTTGATCCCAGGACCCCAGGATCATGACCTGAGCCAAAGGCATATGCCCAATGACTGAGCCACCCAGTGGCCCCTGAACTATTTTTTTTTTTTTTTTTTTTTAGTAATCTCTCCACCCAACCCGGGGCTCAAACTCATGACCCCGAGGTCAAGAGTCACATGTTCTTCTCGTTCAGCCAGCCAGGCACTCCTTAGTTGCTCAACTTCTTATCTAAGGGCTCAAACACTAGTCTTTCTGAGTCTTGTTTTACCTTCCTGTTTAGCGTAAGACAACAGTTCTCCAAGTGTGGCCTACAGGCTCCTGAAATGTCCCTGAGACTCTTGTAGGGATCCACAGGCCAAAACTATTTTCATAATAATACTGACATTTCAGGCCTTTTCTTTTCTTTTCTTTTTTTTAATTGTGTTGACAATTGCACCTCAATGCAGAAGCAGGGGCAAGAGCAGCCATTGTCCTTGTTCAGTGCCTGCCTTTGCAGGTGAAACAACCAGCGGCTCACTTTACAATGTCCTGATGAAGCTATAAAAGCTCATTTTATTGAATCTAGGCCCTTGAGTGCACATCTTTGTAATATTCTGTATGACAAAATGGGAAGTACACACAGAGAGCTTCCGCTGCATTCCAAAATATGATCTCTGTCTTGAGGAAAGCATCTGTGTGACTGCTTGAGGTGGGACCGCACCGAGTCATAAACACCATATTCTCTTGAGGAACAACCGATAAACTATGGTTATGCGGTATTTCATAGAAATATTCTTGAAAATGAATGGAGTGCGCTGAAAATATCAAGGAAACCAACTGACAGTATTTATTGCCAATGATAAAACAGAGTTTTCAAGAGAAAGAATTTTGGAAAACCTGTGTCTGCCATTGTGACTTTCATAGTTTCCCAAACACTTAACAAACTGAAGTTCTCTGATGAGACTGGTGGTGACATTAACTAGATTAATCCGATAAGAGATAAGAAATGTGTTAACATTTGGAAGATCTAGATTTTCTAAAAGACAAACACTGTTACAAATCCTGTGTAGGTAAAGGATCCACTTAAAAGGCAAGACTAGGGCACCTGGGTGGCTCAGTCGGTTGAGTGTCTACCTTCATCTCAGGTCATGATCCTGGGGTCCTAGGATGGAGCCCCGTGTCAGATTCCCTGCTCAGCAGGGAGTCTGCTTCTCCCTGGGACGCTCCCTCTGTCAATGACCTCTCTCACTTTCTCTCTTTCTCTCTCTCTCTCAATCAAATAAATTTTTAAAAAAATCTTTAAAAAAAAAACAAGACCAGACCAGTGGATTTTAATACAACAGAGTATGAAAAGTTCATCAATACAATTAAAAAATAATATTTTACTTATTTGTTTGTTTGTTTGTCTATTTAGAGAGTGCACAAGCAGGGAGAGGGGCACTTCCGGCAGACTCCAAGTTGAGCGCACAGCCTGACATGAGGCTCGATCTCATGATCCCAAGATCATGACCTGACCTGAAATCAAGAGTTGGACACCCAACCGACTGAGCCACCTAGCCGCCCCTATTGATGCAATTTAAGAAACCACAGCTTATAGAATTTGGGCGTAGAATTTAAGAACAGCCACCCACGCACCCTAAAGTATTCTTTTCAATTGCGTTTCTGTTTGAAGCTGAATTTTCTTCATATGCTTTAATCGTGACAACGTATCACAAAGAGCTGAGAATCCATCTGAGAAGTCAGACATTATAAGATTTGACAAAATGTAAAGCAACGCCACTCTTCCCATATTTTTTTGAATACAATCTTACTTTTCATTAAAAGATATTATTTGTGTATACACAATAGGGCTAACATTACTTTAATGAATTAATAAATATCTCAAAATTTTTCCAGAGTTAATTTCTAATAAGGTCTATACTGGTAGATAAGATAATAAAATTTCTTTGTGGGTCCTCAATCACTTTTCATAATGAAAAGGGATTTCAAGGCAAACAGTTTGGGGATGCTGTGGAGGAATGCGCACATGACTACAAGGGAGAGGAGGCAAACACGAACGGCAGAATGGGTGGAGGTCTTTCCCATTCACAGGGGATTTTGGTGAAATCGATCGCACATTCCATTTTTTATTTCTCAATAAGTTTTATGGTTAAAGTGGCCTCTGCTGACTGTTAACAGTGGATTAAAAGCTTGGATCCAACACACAGAAGGAAGAAAGAAGACTATCTTTCTCTCAATTCTTTTTTGCTTCTGCCCTGCAAATCTCCTCCCACCACATGTAGCGAATGTTTACCTGCTGACCCCCGTGCACTGTGGGAACCTGTGAGTTCATCGCCCAAAGCCCCAGCATGTGCCCTCTGTGGGACTCTGGGTGCCCTTTGCGTTTTCTGTTGCGGGCACTTGTGGTCACTGTCACTCTGTGCTCCTTGGAAGGTCTCTGTCATTTCGGCACATGTCTGGCTGGCTTCTCTCCGCTGGCAAACACAGTAAAACAAGACCAGACAAAACACAAAGCTCTTTCAGTGGAAAACAAGCTGGATGGTGCATTGTTTTAGACACATACAAGGTACCCCCACGAGCTGTTAGAGCAGGTGGATAGAATTTTGGTGACTGTATGTAAGACGCCTATCACAGTGTTGCCCTCGCTGGCCCAACATAGCCACTGCTGCGCGCTGGGATTACAGTAGCTGAACTAGCCCCCTCCCATGGGGCACCATATTTTACATAAAGAAGGACCGACAAACTCCAGTTACTCTATCGGGCAGACGTTTTCTTGAGAAGAAGTGGAGCGTTGCCGACACTGACTACACTTCTGACGAATGAGTTTTTCAGCCGCGTGAGCTTTGGCCACACAGAAGCCCACCCACTAGAAGCACTCCTTTGTGTCACTTTGTGTATCAGTCACTTTGTGTATCAGTATGATCTGGTCCAACCAAATCATGAAGCAATGAGGTGTCCGTGGGAAACTCATAATAACACATCACAACCAAGCCTCACATTACTTCGTGGGGGCGATACGGGTGCCTCTCTACCTGAACGGAGAGCATGCCTATGAAATCTCCCATTAACCAAAATGGTGTAAAGTGAAGAAGTCATTACTGTTCATTTAGATGGAAAAGGTTTTGAGCGTTCCTGGACCAAAAAAAATAACCTCTCTTCGGCTTTTTTAAAAAAATTATTATTTTTAAAATTAACGTAAAATGTATTATTTGCATCAGGGATCCAGGTCTGTGATTCATCAGTCTAACACAATTCACGGCACTCACCACAGCACATACCGTCCCCAATGTCCATCACCCAGCCACCCTATCCCTCCGTCCCCACCCCCAGCAACCCTGAGTTTTAATTATTTTTTTAAGATTTTATTTATTTATTTATCAGAGAGAGAGTGGGCACACAAGCAGGGGGAGTGGCAAGTAGAGGGAGAAGCAGACTTCCTGCTCGAGCAAGGAACCCAATGCCTGCACTCCATCCCAGGACCCTGGGATCATGGCCTGAGCTGAAGGCAGACACCTAACTGACTGAGACACCCAAGTGTCCCTCTCCTTGGCTTTTCTGGTGCTTAGGGCATCTCTGACTAAGGCATGCACAAAATAAATGGAGATAAAGCACAGACGCTCGCAGGCAACCATTCAGAGCTCTGGCGGCTGGATGCGGAGAAGCGAGGACAGTTCCCCGGGGGCAGGAATCTGGCGGCACCCCTCACAGTGCTCCGGGGGCATGCTGCCTCTGTAAGGCTCACTGCACAACAGCTACTAAATGCTATTTTCGCTTTTCACTTCTTTTCATAAAAGCAAAGATCCTCTTCGGAGTTCTTTCTGTTAGAGAAAGCAGGTGCTTATAACGGCCTTTTGTGTAAATGAAGTGGTGTAAAGTGAACTTTCAGAAAGTGAGGGATACCTGCAGTCTTGTTGGACAAAAATATGCAGGATGAAACCCAGGGGTGATTTCATGGGCCTCTCTGCCAATAAAAGAATTTTTATGTGCTTAGCGGTGATGAGGTAAGCTATAAAAGCAGTTCATAGATAGACACTGATTTTCAACAGTTCTGTCCGTTTCTTTCCAAAAACGTGTACCGAGTGTCTAAGTGTGAGTACTAGAGTTACACAGTTTAGTGAGACTGCTTCTAGGTGGTAACTTACAGGAGAGGCAGATTTCTAAGTAAAGAACTATAACCCTGGGCAGTGAGTGTCGTAAGTGCAACCAGAGCACAGAAAAAGTGAGGAATCCCCTTGCCATCCTGAGCTCTGGGCAGAAGCCTAGACTTGAGTTTGGGGGAGTTAAAATTCTTGAGCAGCCCAGTGAGGTAGACATGCAGGTACGAATTCAGGAGCCACTTTACATGTTGCCGTTTCCATCGCAGAGCCCATGGATGCCCGTTTGAGACCTGTTCGGGCTTGGCGTGAGGTTTTAATGACACTAAGCCAGCTGAGCTAGAGGTTGCCTAACTTTTCAGGCCACCTGGCGATCCTTTAGCAGTGGTGGGAGGAAGCTCTAGCTCATCAGCCTGCTGCAATTCCCGCCCCCGCCCCTAACCACTGTTCTGGGCTAGCTCCCAGCCTAAGAGCTCCCTGGATAAAGCCAGCCCAGAGCGGCGCCTCACTGGCTCAGTCGGTAGAGCGTGTAACCCTTGATCTTAGGGTTGTGTGTTCAAGCCCCAGGATGGGTATGCAAATTACTTAAACCAAAACCCTTACCTGGTCCAAGGATTTTGAGTAGGCTCGTCCTGCGTAGGAATAGAATTGTTTGTTCCTCACTGCCTCAGTCAACTGGCCTTGTGAAATCTGAAGGGTCAGGGTCACTCCTGGTTCTTTGATGATTTCCGAGTATTACAGACGTGACTGTATAGTTATTCATGCTCACCATGAGCTATAAGACATAACATCTTTGTCTTTGGCTAAGGATGTGACGGAAGGGTGTGGCTGAGCCAATTATATTCAGTGACAATAGTAGTAACCTTAGTGTGACCAGTAGCTGCCCCATAAACAGGTGATGGTGAAGAGTCTGGCAAATAAAAGAGAAGCAAAAAGATAACTGACGGTTCCTTTTTCTGTGTCAACTTGGGGGAAGCCACAGTATCCAGAGATTGGGAAAACACTAGTCTAAATATTACTGTTAAGATCTTTTCTAGATGATGCTAGCATTTAGCTCAGCCGACTTTGAATAAAGCAGATTTCCTTTATTTACATGGGTGGGCCTCATCTAAGAAGGCCCTAAGAGACAAAAGACCAAAGTTTCCCGAAGAAGACACAGTTCTGCCATCAGACTGCCTTTGGACTCAAGCTGCAATGTCACCTTTGCTCTGCGTCTCCAGCCTGCCCTGAACAGCTCAGACTTGCCCGCTTCCAAAATTATGTGAGCCAATTCCTTAAATGAATTTCTCTATCTATATACAGATCCTATTTGTTCCGCTTCTCTGGAGAACTCTGGCTAAAGAAGTAACATACCACCGTTTGGAAAAATGGGGTAAGAGATGGTAGTTGGGGAGGGGCTTTGAAGGGTGTGATTTATTCTGCTCAATCCCCAGGGCTACAGATGTCTTATGAGCTCTTTTGCTCTTGAATTGGCTGGGACCCTAATGAATTTGTGTTCTCCCAGCTGCCTGGGACTCCTTTGGTCACTATATTCCTATGCTCTTTCTTTGTCCTAGATCCATTTAATTTCATTTAAATTCAAAAATGCACATCTCTAATATGTTATAGATGTGTTGATAAGATTTCATAAAGGGCTGCCATTGGGGAATGCATGAAGTAACTTACAAAACTGTTTTGTATTGTTTCTGGGTGAAGAACTAGGTGAAGGAAATGAGCATTATAAGAGGAGAGGTAGGAAGTCTTTTGGACACTGTGTTGCAATCTCTGTAGTTTTCCTGTTAGAAAGCTTTTTGCATTCAGAATCTGCTACCCTCAAGCCTAAAATTTTCTTGTATTCCATGGGGATTTTGAGAATCACATTTCTGAGAGAAATGTACCTTCCTGATGGTTCCAGAGCAATCCATAAGGCCAGAATCTCAAACACAGTTTGTGACACTCCCTGGAAGAAATGAAGATCAGAAGAGGACCAACAACCAGAGGCAGACACAGTTTCCTGGGATACAAGTGAGGGAAGCTGGAGGTACGTTAGGCCAACCAAGTGTAGCTTCTGCATTAAAGAGCTTTATTGAAAATTCCAGAAAGAATGAAATGTAAAAAATCTCCGTTAATTGTAGTCAAAACACATTTCCAGAGCTGGATGTCAGCCATGCCCTATGTCTGCCCATGAGATTCCTAGCGAGGCTGCCCATATGCTGTACTAGGGATGGCTCAAGACAACCACAGCAGTCCTAGGAACGATTGTTTCCTTCCTCCTGCTTTCAATTTTCTAACTTCAAATGTGAGCTATGTATTCCAACGCTTGTGGTCAGATGTCCCAGTGACACATAGCTTGCAAAAGCAGATGTGCATAATAAATACCTTTATTCTTCTGTGACTATAATTCTTAGTTTGGGTCCCCATCCACAAAAGTGGAAGAAATTCAGTTTTAACCTTAGGTTTGTGCCTAAGCTAAATGGCTCAAGGCCCATCTGGTCCCGCTGGCATCTATCCTCACAGGCATCCTCTGAAACATTCATCCCTCTGTCTGGGCCTTGGTTGTCCTTCCATGCAGCCCACTATGGAGACATTCTTATTCTTTTTTTTTTTTTTTAAGATATTATTTATTTGACAGAGCGAAACACAGCCAGAAAGGGGACACAAGTAGGGGGAGTGAGAGAGGGAGAAGCAGGCTTCCCACCGAGCAGGGAGCCCGATGCGGGACTCGATCCCGGGTCTCCGGGATCATGACCTGAGCCGAAGGCAATCGCTCAACCAACTGAGCTACCCAGGCGTCCCGAGACATTCTTATTCTTATCCACATGGCCGTTTAAGCCTGGTGGTTTTCTCTGAAACTTCCATTCTTGTCTCAAAGGAGTTATTCTCTTTCTCTGAAGACATGCTTCCCTTTGTTGAGTGTTTTTGTCTCCTTGTGGCTCTAGCCAGGAACCAGGCCCATTTGATTTTGGATTCCAGAGTTTATCTGCAGGATCCCAGGGACCAAGTGAGGAATTGATCCTACCTACCATTTTTTAACGTTCCCTTTGAACACTTGTTCTACCCTCAAAGGGTGGGAATGACTTGCTCGAATTTACGAAGAACATCCTCTCAAGTCCTTTTTTTATACTGCACATCTTTCCATATTCTTTCTGTTAGCACAGGGTAGGGCAAGGACCAATCCTGAGTGGGGAAGGAAATGCTGAGGGAAAAACTGGTGTCTCCAAAGCATAATACTGCATCACCCTTACGTTGTGAGGGGAATCATGGGAACAGAGAGAGTAAGTTGTCTGTAAAGAGAAGTTATCCCAAGAAAAGAAAGAAAAAGAGAAAGAATCGAGACATAGGCTGGCAACATTGTTTTTTCAGGAAACAGGTGACCACCATTCCTAGCCTTTTACCTTACCCCTTGAGTTTGCTTGATGGGAATTTTCAGGAGTGAGGTATGCTATTTTGCTACTTTATATCCAACTATCAAATATGCCAGATTTCTAGCAAATAAGTGGATTTTGTAACTCAGTGAATTTTATTTAAATGAATGATGATAAAAAGGCATTGTCATGACTGGATATAAGAAAGCGGCACAGGGTTTGATGAATGGGAGGAGCTTCACAAATGTTACTGTCTGAGGGGGGACTGGGTGGCTCAGTTGGTTACGCATCTACCCTCGGCTCAGGTCATAGGGTTAAGCCCCTGAGATCCAGCCCTGAGTCCGCACTCTGCTCCGCAGGGAGCCTGCTTCTCCTTCTCTCTCTGCCCTTGCCACCCGCCCCTCCCTGCTCATGCTTGTGTTCTGAGCTTCTCTCTCCCTAATAAATAAATGAAATATTTTTTAAAATGTTACTGTTTGAAAGATTGAGATTAAAAATTAATTTGATATTTTTTTTTTTGCTCGAGTGGCCATTAATAATCCTGGGGGCAAATATGTATATATTAGTGAGTTTACTTGATTAACAGGCATCAACCAGGCACTTGGATACTGAATGTTGACATAAAAAAAAAAAGGCCAACCAACTCCTCTCAGAGCTGTGCTCAGGATACTGGACTTTAACTCTTTGATTGTAGGTACTCCTCCGACGGTTAGCTGACCTGCAAGATGGATCATCGAGATCAAAGGCTAGAAGTTATGATGTTTACCTTTTAAAAAGTAAATGCTATTCTGACTTTCCTAGTTTGCGGCTTCAGCCGGCAGTGATAACATGGATTCATGGTGCCGGCCTTGCTTTCTGTTCTCTGCCATCCTGCTCGCGGTTCCTGGCTTGGTAAGGAAACAATGTCTGGAAAATAATTACAAAAACTAGGGGCTGATGGTCTGCTTGTTCATTTCTTGTTTTTTAGGAATTTCAAAACGTTAATGAAATGAGTATTTCTATGGGGCCAGCAGGGGCAGGAAGGGTCACAGGGAGTGAGAAGAACCCCCCCCCCAGAGAGAAAGAGTCAGGGATATTGACATAAAGTTACATATTTCTTTCAGTTTGCCTATGTGTGGCTAACGTGTGAGACAAATAAGGCACTTCTTAATCTCAAAAAGAAGGGTAGGGCACTTGGGTGGCTCAGTGGGATAAAGCCTCTGCCTTCAGCTCAGGTCATGATTCTGGGTCCTGAGATGGAAGCCGGCGTCCGGGCTCTCTGCTCAGCAGGGAGCCTGCTTCCTCCTCTCTCTCTGCCTGCCTCTCTGCCTACTTGTGATCTCTCTCTCTCTGTCAGATAAATAAATAAAAATCTTTAAAACAACAACAACAACAACAACAACAATAAAGAAGGGTAAACTATCCAATCAATTCATTCCCACTGCTTGTTGAACAGTCCATAGGATTCTGGTGTTTGAATATGTAAACCATATTACACCTGTTTTACAGACAGTCTGAGTTTCGGGAGGGTGATCTGACTTGGTCTGAGTTGGTGGAACCCAGAATATAACCCAGACCTACGGCCTGCCAGGCCCATGGGCTTTTCCCCTAGACTTCACTAAGACGTCACTCAGGTTTACTGAAGTTTTTCTATTGGGCATGTATTCTGGGTTTTCATGTAGTCACTTATAGAAACTATTTTCAGAAGTGTTTTTTTTTTAAGTTTTTTTTTTTAATGGCAAAGTATACCCACTGATTTTTTTTAAAAAAAATATTTGGTATTATCTTTGAAAGCAGAGTCTTAAGAAAAATGTGAGAGTAGAACATGATTAATGAGGTCTTCAATAAAATTTCTTTAGAAGGGATTGTTATAAATTACAATAATATTTCAAAAATGGGGATAAATTATTAGGTTTCTCAAACATTGCTCCATGAATCCTCCAGAGAATCATTTAAGGTGAATGCTTAGCTAAGGGTGCATATGTTCTGCCTTCTTTTCAATCTATGAAGTTGGTTTCCTGTTTCTTTCACCTTCAAATTCATGTAATAACCAGTTTCACTTTTTTATAGGAAATAAGAAAACCCTTTGCTCAAAAAGTTATTTTAGACTCCAGATTAGCTGTCTGGGATATAAGCCAGAAAGTAACCCATAATATTAATGAAAAAAAACCCCCACAAATTGCTAGATATAAATTGGAACCAAGAAGATAATTTATGTCATGGGAGTCATAATAATGCCTTTTTTTATATGTTTGTTTCTCAGCCAACTCGAGACAACTTTGGTGAGTTTATTTTGAATTTTTGCTCTAAGTTATTGTAAAAGAAAGTTATGCAGATAATAAAACAACAAAACAGAAGAAAAGCACAATGCATAATTGCATATGCATAATTTTATAATTGTTTTGAACTTTAATCAAACACTGTCTTCTTTTGATTTATTGAGGAATGTTTTATTGTTTGTGTTCCAGGATTTCACATATCCAGCAAAAAAAAAAAAATGGTGATATAGGAAAGTGCAAACACAGTGACTGACATGAGACATTCCGTCAGTGCTTGCTATTATTACTTTTTGCTATTTTGTATAAACTCAGATAGACCTGATGTCCATCCTCTTCTGTTGTACACTTAGAGATTTGGTAATGTTATCCAGTCCTTTGTAACTTAAAAGAGTAATTCAAATTTAAATTAGAAATTTTGCTTGAGAGTTTCAAGGTATGTTACTAGCAAGGGATATATTGGGCAGATTAGACTGGTTTGACCAAATTTAAACCTTTGTTTAATTTAATCATCTATAGTAGTCTTTAAAATTAAATTTAATATTATATAGAGTGACCAATTGCTTGCTCCTGAAGTCATCCGGCCTTCAAGAGATACTGGATAGGACAAGAGCAAATAAGCAAAATCCCCATTAGCCCCAAGCCTGGCTCATGGCAGGTTCTCAGTTAACCAACCCATCAATCAATCCATGTACATTGAATCAGAACATAGTGTTTGTTTACTGAAGCAAAGGGAACTTACTTTTAATTGATGAAGGTTGTCTTATTTTATAAACATAGTGTTTAATGTGGTTTTCTTTGTTCCTTTAGTTAAAGATGTAGATGGTGGAATTGACCAAGATATATTTGATATCAATGAAGGTTTGTGGATTTTTTTTTTTTACATTTTTTATCAAGTAGAGAGTTTGAATCTAGTTTGCTAACATGAGTTTTTATCTTCCCTCTTAGATTTAGGGCTGGATCTTTTTGAGGGAGACATCAGACTTGATAGCGTAAGTTGAAACAAAGAAAGAATCTTCTGTTTTAATTTCTGCACACCAATATACAGAGTGTCTGAGAGTGACTGGACAGCATGGGCGTTGTTGGGTCCAACTGTCTCTAAGGGTGCATAGTCATGGTGACAGATTTATTCAATGAAAACATCATATTCTCGGGGACCCCACAATAGTGCCTTCGTCAGAATTCCTCAGATTTCTGTGTGGTCAATGCCACTATCACCCACTGAGTATGCCCTGGTCTTGTTGATCTGATGGATTTTCATTATGGGAAGAATATGTTTTCATTTTTAATTAGAACTTCACTGATTTAATCTAGTTGAAGCAAAATTAACCTGAATTTGTCAATGTCAATGAATCAGGCTTTTTACCATAAAAGATAGATTTTGTGGCTTCTATCTTGACACCTAACGATAGTATTGCCAGGTAAAGATCCTCCCAAATCTATGCAGAAGAGTACATGGCGCACAGATGAACATTGGTACCTTACAGATAGTTTAAGTCAACCCAACCCCCGGTGGGAACTTCAACTCAAGAAGCAGAGCTGTGGTATCCAGTGGTTGGTCCTGGGCTCTTCTATCTGTATTCTCCTTCTTGATCTCACCTTGTGCCAGGGCTTGACATAGCATCTTTATGGGGATGACTCCAGATGTGTGGTTCTCTGGGCTGCACTCCAGACTGGTCGACCCAGGTGTCAATTTGTCGGTTCCATTTCCGTGTCTACGGGGTGCCTCAAATGTAAGGTGTCCTAAACGAAATTCAGATTTTTCATGCAAACTGCTCCTCTAAGATCTTCCCTCTTAGCAGAGTCATGACCCTATTCCCCTGAATAAGTAAAAACTCCAGAAGTAACCTTTCTTTCTCTCACCTCGCCATCTAATCCATTAGCAAGTGCTGTCACTTCTGTCTGCAACACATACCCTGAATAACCCACTTTTCTCCTAATTTGTCTTTCTATTTCAAATATTGCTTCCCTATAATCTTTTCCACCCTGTCCCTGTCCCCACCTCCCATCCCTCCCCCAACCACAAAGTGGTCTTTTAAACAGGCAATGACACCATTTCACAGGGCTTGAAACTCTTCAGCAGGGCGGCTCAGTGGGTTAAGCGGCTGTCTTCTGCTCAGATCATGATCCCGGGGTCCTGGGGCTGTGTCCGTCATCGGGTTCCCTACTCAGCAGGCAGCCTGCTTCTCCTTCTCCCTCTGCTCCCCTGCTCCTGCTCTCTCTATCTCAAAAAAAAAATAGATAAAGTCTTTAAAAACAAAACAAAACTCTTCAACAGCTTCCTACTGCATGTAGAGTAATATTCAAATTTACCCATAGCCTTCAAGACCTGCATAATTTAACTCCTGCCTATCTTTGCTTCCATCTCTTCCCCTTCTCTCTTACCTCTTTTCTCTCCTAATTCATGAGGCTACTGGCCTCAAAACAGATTTAGAACATACCAAGACTTATTTTCTTACATTTTAAATTTCATTTATTTATAGATTAATGATTCGTTGTTTCCCAAGTTTTTGCCTGATTGATTGGATTAACCCTTCACATTTATTTTTGACAGGCACAAGATAGAAATTCTATTATTGGAGAAGAATACAGATGGCCTCATACCATTCCGTATGTTCTAGAAGATAGCTTGGGTTAGTATATACCTTGGGGTATGTGTAACTGATGTTTTTCTTTTTTTTCTTTTCTTTCCCTTCCTTTTCTTCTCTCTCTCTTTCTTTCTTTCTTTCTTTCTTTCTTTCTTTCTTTCTTTCTTTCTTTCTTTCTTTCTTTCTTTCTTTCTTTCTTTCTTTCAAGATTTTATCCATTCATTTGACAGAGAGAGAGAGAGAGCACAAGCAGGGGGATTGGCAGGCTGAAGGAGAGAGAGAAGCAGGGAGCCCAATGTGGGGCTTGATCCCAGGACCCTGGGATCATGACCTGAGCTGAAGGCAGATGCCCAACTGACTGAGCCACCCAAGTGCCCTATAATCACAGTATTTTCAAGGGTAGGCTCGTGTGGTCTTTAAGGGTTTGTTTGTTGCTTTAGGGGCCCATGACCATTTACTTATGAAAATAAGCAAAATGAACAATGAAAAGAACCTAAATGATTTTGTCTGAAATAGTTGCTGAATTCTGACCAAGAAAGGGCTTAATGCAACCAAGATTTACGGAGAGCCTACTCTGTATTGAGTTCTGGGGACATAAACATCAGGCAGGTAGTCTTTATTTGAGAACAGTGGCTTCCATATGTTTAGATTTTTACCTATGAGTTAAAAGCATGAAACAAACAGACCCCTAGGACCTGGCTTTGTCTTACCAACATTTGACTTTGCCAGGAGACTTTGTCAGGAACTTACCCAACTACAAGAGCCCATCTTTATCATCATCTCCTCATAAAATAACGAATATTTCAATACTAAAAAGTCAGAAGGATTCAAACCAAAATGAAAGAAAGCTTTTCAGAGAAAAAATATAATTGTAATGGAAAACTGTAAACATGGTCCTCATTTTATGGTGTCAGTTACCAGAATCACTTTGGGAACTGCTTTTTTGGGAAACTTTTCTTAAAGTTCATACATTTCAGTGGAGATTCAGATATACCAAAGTTAATTATAATAGAATGGAATAAACATTTTGCTTAATGATATGTTCAAAAGCTATGGGAGCACGTTGGAAGGCCATTGAACTCAACCTAGGTATAAAGGCATATGCATCAGGAAGCAGTTTATACTGTACAGGAGGCTGCCATGAAAATTATACAAGTTGTACGTGGGTACCCGGGAGGGGCTAAAGTGGGATTGAAATCAAGTTTGCATTTTGTTCATTAAGAGGCATTTCCTACTTCACATGAAGTGCTATTTATCTGCCCTTCATCCCTTGCAGCATCTGCCCAGATGAGGTGCTTCTTTGTAATTTGCAGAAAGGCATCGGGTGGGCCAGTACCCTCTCTGATGGCAAGGGAAAGGTGCTCTGGGTCACTGTGGGCAATGGCATGAGGAAAGGAGAAAACCCTTAACTGGAATTTAGAAGGAAAGTGGGGGAATTAATGAGGTTGAACAGGTAGGCAGGATCTAGACTGGAAAGACTTGAGTGTTTCCCTTGTTAAAGAACTTGGTGTGTCTACTGATGGTGCTGTGGAACCTCCAACAGTTTTAACCTGGGTGTGAGACTGCGATCATGCTAGTTTCAGTGGAGAAGATATATCATTAGTGGGGCAAAAAGAAAGTAAGGAGGCCAATGAGGAGACTATAGAAGAAATTCAGGCAAATACTGAGAGTTTCTGAACCAAGGTTCCGTCAGTGAGGATAGACAAGAATGGACAATTCTAAGGGAGGCAGGTGTTAGATTTGGTGCAAGACATCAAGAAGAAGGTGGGTCTAAGTAAAGAGTTCCTGGTACCCGTGATTCAGTCTTAGGCAACTGGGTGGATGGTAGTGCCTATATCAAGAATAGGGAATATGTCTTAAAGAGGGTGGAATAGAGAAGTGTGTGGAAACTAGCATTTGGCATGCAGAATTTTAAATGTATCAAGTCCCTTGTGGTGGGGAGATCATTTAAATTGGTGTATGGCCTGGTCATTAAAGATAGAGAGACATTTGGGTGTTACTAGGCTGTGGGAGATGGTTGAAGCACAATGCCCTGCATATAACACATGCTCCTTATATAATTGGATCTTATTGAGTGGCCCAAGGAGATGGTACTGAGGGAAAAGATGGCCAAGCTTAGAGTTCATCTCAGGAGGACAACTTTCTAGAGTTGATATAGATGGAAGATCTAATAGAAGTTATTAAGAAGGTAGGAATGACCAGAAACATAGATGAAAAGAGTAGATAGAAAAATCCAAGGAAAGATTAGAAAATAAAAATTAAAGGGCACCTGGATGGCTCAGTGGGTTAAAGCCTCTGCTTTCGGCTCAGGTTATGATCTCAGGGTCCTGGGATCCAGGCCCCCGTTGTCAGGCTCTCTGCCCAGCAGGGAGCCTGCTTCCTCCTCTCTCTCTGCTTGACTCTCTGCCTACCTTTGATTTCTCTCTCTGTCAAATAAATAAATAAATACAATCTTTAAAAAAAATAAAAAATAATTTGATACATATATATAAATCAAATATGTTAGGTAAAAAAAAATTCAGTCCAAATCTTGCCATCCAAACTGTGTACATTTTTACATGGGTATAACTATAGTGTTTTAAAATTTTTTAATTAGTTTTATTTTATTATCTATCTATCTATCCATTTATTTAAAAGTAAGCTCTACAGCCAGTGTGGGGGCTGAACTCACAATCCTGAGATTAAGAGTCACATGCTATAGCAACTGAGCCAGCCAGGTGTCCCTGTTTAAATTTTTTTTATCTAAAATAAATAAATAAACAAAAAATAAATAATAAAATTTTGGATCTGCTTTTTTCACTTAATATTGCAGCATCATTTTGCTTTAGTTTTATAACAATTAAACTTCAAAATTTTATAGGTCATTTTTAATTCTATGATTTTGATTTTTTTTTACTTAGGAGGTACTTTACCTCTGTTTAATATTGTAGCACTGAACTTGCTCTCTCTGCTCAAAGTGAGAAGAGTATTTACTCACATTTCTGAGATTTAGAGCAGCTTCAAATGACTCCAAGGAAATCACTAAGCAAGGCACTTTTACAGGTAGCAAAAGAAAATACCCATGAAGGGTTAGTAAATAGCTGTGAAGGGTTCACTGCAAAAGATTTCTGGTTTCCAGAAATATAATAACCACATTAAATTATCAACATATAAAATTCTGCTTTAGTTTTTTTCACGTGCATTTCAGGTGTTACCTGTCGTTAGATGCAGCTCCCATGAAAGGGCTAACACTTGAGCTTCTTTTCCTGAAAGTCTTGGTTGCTTTCATGCCTCTGACTTTTTTGAGTTCCATATCTATTCAACCAGTTAGCATCCCTCTTCATTTTGAAACAATGGTTCTTTTTTTTTTCTTTAAATATTTTATTTATTTGTTTGACAGAGAGAGAGAGAGAGAGAGAGAGAGAGAGAGAGAGAGAGAAGCAGAGGGAGAGGGAGAAGCAGGCTCCTTATGCAGGGCTTGATCCCAGGACCCTGAGATCATGACCTGAGTGGAAGGCAGATGTTTAATCGACTGAGCCGGCCAGGTGCCCCTGAAGCAATGGTTCTTAACCCTAATCCGGGCCCTGAACTCACTTGAAAAGCTCATGAACAGTCTCTCCAGGAAACACACTTTGTTTTTTTTGTTTTTTTCACACTTTGTTGATGTAGAGACTGACTGATCTAGATACAAATGATAGTTGATATAAATGATATAGATACAGAACAGATAATTCACATGAAATTTCAGCATATTCATGGATTCTCCTGTCTCAAGGTCCCTAAAGTAAAAGCTCTGCTGTGGGGCTTTAAATATACACTATAGTTTCTCAGATGAAGCCTGTGACACTGAGTGTTCACTTTGGCTGCCTGTGATCTAAGGTATATATTCTTTGAGGTAAGGAAATGTCTTCTTTGTTGTTCTGTAATGTACTCTCTGAAGTTTCAGAGAAATAAAAATGGGACAAAATCAGGGATCTGAAGAATAATAAAATACTTGCATATGATATATACTTAACTTTTATAGAATACTAAATTTGGTAAATTTGGTAAAAATAAAAAATTACACATGAAGGGACTGACTCATGATAAATAATATATTGCACAATCTGTTCCCATGGTGAATCGTTCAATGGTGATCATTTTAATACACATATTTGTTTGTTGGTTTTCTTCCATCAGAAATGAATGCAAAGGGAGTTATTCTTAATGCATTTGAACGCTATCGCCTAAAAACATGCATTGACTTCAAACCTTGGACTGGAGAAGCTAACTATATATCCGTGTTCAAGGGCAGTGGGTAGGTGGAGAGTTTGTCTTCCAGGGTTTCAAGTTTCACATTGCAGCTGTGACCTGTCTCAGCAATTGCCCTAGGCCCTGACCTTGAGGTGGTGGGGCGGCTTCCTTAGCTGCTTGTTGGAGAGTAAATAACAAACTGCATTGAGTGTCTCTAGCTATAAAGGTAGTATTTTCATACCTGCAACCATATAAAGACAGGGAGGGTGGGATTGCAGGCCACCCATCCCACAACTCAGGGCACGTCAGCCGTTCGTAGCTTATATCCTCCTTCTGTCCCTCTTCCAGTAAAACACGTGTGTCAGTGCCTCAGTGTACGTGTGCACGCATGAGTATTTCCATTTATTTTAACCTAACTACCCTTCCTACTTGAGTTAAACTGGCAGTGTCCCTTGTCCGGAGCTCAGAAATTCCGTGTGCTTGCTCCACCTGTAAACCTTTTTAGCGGTCTTCCACACACCAAGGACACTGTGAACACTTGGGAATTTCCAGCTAAAGGTCAGGACTAGTAAGCTGATTCGGGGGACAACTTGCTCCTGGGTAATAGCTGGTGCCATGGCCACATCTCCAAATATTGTCTGGTCTGTAAGGTTTCTCGTAGGTTGCCAGGGTTCAGAGAGAAATGCAGTGCCCCTGATATACGAGGATATAGGATCTAGGTGGGTAACTGAGTGCACGGGGCACTGGGGATTCTGGCCTGAGACGTCATGAGAAACCCTCTCTCCCTGCCCTGTGAACTCTTCTGTAAGCTGCTGGTCTTCAGTGGGAAACAGGCACGTAAGGAAGCAAGAGCTCTCCATCGGAGCCAATTGCGACAGAATAGCCACAATCCAGCACGAGTTCCTCCACGCACTGGGATTCTGGCATGAGCAGTCTCGTTCTGACCGGGATGACTACGTCAGGATAATGTGGGACAGAATTCAGTCAGGTACAATTCTTTTGTTTTCTTACATTTGTTTTTCTGTTAAAAACTGAATTTCTAAGCATGTGCCATCTCCTGCCAATTGTTAATCATGGAAAAACTGGTGCCTTGATGTTTTATGTCTATAACCTTTGGAGATCAGATCCACATCACTGTTTCCACAAAATCATCCCATTTCAGGTTGCAATCCATTGCCCGTTAGTGTGATGCTAAGCAGATATTTATCCTAAGTGGATTTGCATATCGTATCACTTGCATACAAGTCCCAGTAACCATGAAATCACCAACTATGTCAGTTCCTTCTGATGACTCCTCTGTGTGTTATCATTCCATCATATCCACCACACCTCTCAAAATCCTCTTACCTCCATATCTACCCACTTTGGGTGCCCACCCCCCATCAGCACCTGCCAGTGACCCTGACTATCCTGACCCCATCTTTGAGAATCTACCTTTCTCTTAGCAGTTCTTCGAGCCTTACACTAAATGCTAACATCTCACCTTGGGCGGTAATGGAAACTTAGAAGAAGATAGGCTAAATGCTGTGGGCATCAAGTAATTAAAGATCTTTTCAAATTTATCATTTAGGCAAAGAGCACAATTTTAACACCTATAATGACCAAGTATCAGACTCCTTGAATGTTCCCTATGATTACACCTCAGTAATGCACTACAGTAAGACTGCTTTTCAAAACGGAACAGAGCCAACAATTGTCACAAGAATCTCAGACTTCATGGATGTGATTGGCCAACGAATGGATTTCAGTGAATACGATCTCTTGAAGTTGAATCGACTATACAACTGTAGTATGTGGCAGCTTCTTGGAAATGCCCTCTCTGTTTTTCTGCATGGAGGGAAAATTGTGCGCTGTGCCATTTTGCTAGGCATTGCTGGCTTTTCGGAAATGATGGTTTAATAGTTGTTTGATAATATTAGCTTTTTAAAAAAAGATTTTATTTATTTATTTGACAGAGAGAAACACAGCTAGAGAGGGAACACAAGCAGGGGGTGAGAGAGGGAGAGGCAGGTTCCCCACAGAGCAGGGAGTCCAATGTGGGGCTCGATCCCAGGATCCCAGGATCAGGACCTGAGCCAAAGGCAGATGCTTAACAACTTAGCCACCCAGGTGCACTGATAATTATAGTTTTATCATTGAAGTTTTATATTAAAAAAAAAAACACAAGAGCACCTAAATCCTAATCTGCAGCTTGGAAGCCACATTTTTCTTCTCCGAAGTTCTGGCCTTCATATCTAAACACAAATTGGGTCCTATAGTAACAGGCCCCATGTCAATTTTTTAAACAAGAAGCCATCATACAAATGGGATCAAATAATCTGTGTTGCAGTTTATAACCTGGATAACTAGAGGAGTGTAGACTCAGGTTCCTATACATTAGATAATTAAAGAAAAATGTCTTGGGGCAGATAGCTTATTCTAATAAACGGAGCTGATCAATCAGTTGGTTTTGCAAATATCAAGAGGTCTTCAACCCCCAGAATGAGTGAGGTTTCATCCTAGTATTTAATGCCGTCGATATTCCTAGTACTTCTGTGACAAACTCAGTTTTTATTACTTGGATTATTATTGGAGGAGTGTCAATCATTGTTGTTTTGCTTTTGTAGCCACTTCCCTGAGCTTTATGGACTCATGCAATTTTGAACTGGAAAATGTGTGTGGTATGATTCAAAGTGCAGACGATAATGCTGACTGGCAATGGGTGTCCCAGGTTCCCATGGGGCCGTGGAGCGATCACTCCAGCATGGGCCAGTGCAAAGGTAACAGGAGGGAGCTACTTCTGGAGTTTACACTTAGCGAGCCCAGCATTTTCCTTCGCTATGAAAAACTGGGATTTTATCTCTGATTTTTATCAGAACTGTTAATGATAACCCATTCTGTTGCTTCTAAGCAAAGAGTCTTATGCCTATAAGGACATGGTTCATTTCTTCGCTTTTCATCCATCATCCAAGACTTTTCTTGTCTTTATATGAATCAGAGCTGGGCTCTGTGAGGCCTCTCCCCTCTGTGCCCACAGCAGAAAGGGACTGCACCTCCTCGAGAGGCTCTTATCTCCAGTGTAGCCAAGTTGTTTTCTCAAAGCTCACTGATACAAGAGATTTTCAGTGAACAGCACAAGGCTGTGAATTAATTAGTTTCAGAATTTCAGTTGGTTGTGATTACATACTCCTGTTATAAAAATCCTGAAAATGAAGAGACAAACTACAGTTTATTTAATTTTATTCAGATGAGTATCCTTTCCCATCATAATTTTGTTTTAAATTAAAGTCATTTATTTGGCTACAAGTACTCCACTTTTATTTTTTTGCTCATTTGAGGCAACAAAGATGTAAGACCAGACTTCAGAACTCAGGGTCATTGCATGAGAGCTCAGCCCGACTAGGCAGGGGTTGGGGTCCTTAACAACCAAGAGTGCCTTTCCTTTTATTTTTCTTTCTTGGAGGGGTTGGGGCAGGAAGACAGATGTTAAGGGTACAGACTTACAACAAGTAGTAAGAAGCCCTGGAGATCTAGCACACCATGTAGGGAATATAGACAGCAATATTATAGTCTAATCACTAAACTTATTGAGAGACTAGAACTTAATTATTCTAACCACAAAAAAAGAAATGATAATTATGTGACATGTTAGAGGTTGCTAAATATTGCTACAGGGGCAATCATATTCAGTATATAAATGGATCAAGTTAACACGTTGTACACCTTAGCTTTACACAGCACTCTATGTCAAATATATGTCAATGAAAATATCGTTTTCTTTTAAAATGCAGATTTGAATAGTGGATAGTAGTCTTCTATAGGCCAGAAGGAAAGGAGGGAGGGAGAAGATGAGAGAGAGACACACACACAGAGAGACGAGACCAAGAAGGTGATGCTTTTTTCTGATTTTGAAAGCTATAGTAAGGAAGAGGTGGACTAAGATCTCTTTTATGACCTGCCCCCTCATGGAACTGTATTTAAATGGCCAGCATGGTGCTCCGCACATAGTGGGTACTAAGAACTCGTGCGCCCGCAAGACATGCATGCGTAGATCTCGTATCTGCTTTTGTCAAGCCGGCTTTTGTTTTCTGAACAGGTGCTGGTTTCTTCATGCATTTCAACAGTAGCTCGGTAAGCGTGGGGGCCACGGCCATGCTGGAAAGTCGAATATTCTACCCTAAAAGAGGATTTCAGTGCTTGCAGTTTTATTTATATAACAGTGGAAGTGAAAATGACCAACTGAACATCTATACCAGGGAATATTCTGCAGACAATGTGGTTGGTACTTTAACGCTTGTGGAAGAAATAAAAGGTACAATGTCAACATTCGTATTGTCTCGATTCCTAGTGAGGTAATCTTAACTCTAAGTCTGTGGCACTGAGGAGGTCAGTTCTTGGCAAGTAATAAAAATACAATGGAGGAGCTTCTGGGTGGTGTAGTCAGTTGAGTATCTGGATCTTGGTTTTGGGCTGGGGTCGCGGTATCATGGGTTGTAGGATCGAGCCCCACTTTAGGCTCCTCACTCAACTGAGGGGGGGTGGGGGAGTGGGTCTGCTTGAGATTCTCTCTTGCATCCTCCTCTACTCACTCTCTCTCAAATAAGTAAAAAAGTCTTTTAAAAAAATACAAGGAAAACTAGTTTAGGCAAAATGGGGAGTTACAGGTTCAGTGTAAAGAGGTTGTGGGATGGACGAGGGAGGAACTGGCCTCACGCAGGCCTAGACCTGTCGGGGCCTCTCATGTTGTCTCAGATGAGCTTTGTCCACAGAACCAGCACTTTGGATATTTCATTTCCAGCTTACATAGCTATCAGATGTGCCATCATACTGGAAAAGGGACTCTTCCTCTAATTTCTAGCTTAAAAAAAATCCCAGTGTAAAATTCTAATTGTTACAATTTGGGTTAAGTGCAACTTCTGGAGCAATTCCTGAGTGGAGGGAGGGCAACACTCCATTCCAGTCGTGTGTCCGAGAGGTGGGTCACGTTGACCAACTGTAAAAGCAGGTGGTTAAGAAATGTCCCTGCTGCCTGTTGCTGGCCTGTTGCTGTCTGCCCCACGTATTGACCACTTGGTTTGAATGAATTGCATAAAACTTATTATGAAACCAATCTACATTATGCCATATGTCATACCATTTTTCTTCCGTAAACAGCAGCACAAAGGGTACTTAAGAAGCTTGCTTAGAAGTACCGAATTTAGGGCACCTGGGTGGCTCAGTCGTTAAACGTCTGCTTTTGGCTCAGGTCATGATCCCGGAGTCCCAGGATCGAGCCCCACATCGGGCTCCCTGCTCAGCGGGAAGCCTGCTTCTCCCTCTCTCACTCCTCCTGCTTGTGTTCCTTCTCTAGCTGTGTTTCTCTCTGCCAAATAAATAAAATCATAAAAAAAAAAAAGTACAGAATTTGAATGGATAGTGCTAATGAAGTGGAGGCTCTCATGAAAGATTTTTGTTCAGTCCAAGTCTACCCATGGATACTAGTATTTTCTGTAATTTGGATATTTCTAACTTATTTTCACAGAATTGTGTTTCACATTAAGTGCCAGTGTATTTAAGTTTTAAGTCATTGTGTTAACTACTAGTTTGACATGAATTCCTGAGCTGTTCTCTACCGGGGGGAGGGAGGGTTGAAATTTTTAAAAAATGTGTTGCTTCTTATTTGGGTATGTGATAGAAGAAAATAAGATCATATAGCATAGCCTGTGCTATTAGCTAGGGGTAGGGGATGATGGTGAAGAGGGAAGTATAGGCTGGCGAGAAATGATGGTATCAAATATTAGATAACGTATTTATAACGTTGAGTCACTAGTAAATGATCTAAGGAGTAAACGGTAATAAATATGGGCCTTCTGGTGTTTTGTGGATTCCTGTTTCATACTACCAAACTGAAAATTTTGCAGGTGAAGGAAGTATTTTAATCAAACTATAAATAAGGCTTTGGCTGAGTCTCATAGGAATCCTGGGTACAAGCATAGATACTGGGTTTAGCTAACATAGAATGGGAGGTAAATCCTATTTAAGGCATGGAATATTCCTAAGTTAGATGTGATTGTTTGGTTACCCTTTGCTGGAGAAACAAGTAGATAAGCATCCAGATGTTCCCGAGTGCTGTTGGACACCATAGAATTCCCTGGAAGGGAATGGGCCTGGCCTGGAGAGGTGAGCAGATCACACTGCAGACCTGTAGGCATCAATAGCTCTAGGATGATCATTTGTCCCATGAAGGTTAAAAACTCTAATGTTGATTGCACAGGATTCTCAGTCCTTTGCTTTGAAATAATAATGTCTGTTTTGCAGAGATACCCGTTGGGAGTTGGCAACTTCACCACGTAACACTGAAAGTGACCAACAAATTCAGACTGGTGTTTGGAGGGGTCAGAGGAGCTGGTGTGTCATTGGGTGGCCTGTCTATTGATGACATCAATCTTTCGGAAACACAGTGCCCTCATCATATCTGGCATATAAAGAATTTCAGTCAGTTTATTGGCAGCTCAAATGGAACTCTCTATAGCCCTCCATTTTATTCTTCTAAAGGTTATGCCTTTCAGATTCAGTTGGTTCTAAGCCATTCGACTAATGCAGGAATATATTTTCACTTGATCTCTGGAGCCAATGATGATCAATTACAATGGCCATGTCCTTGGCAACAAGCCACGATGACACTCTTGGATCAAAATCCTGACATTCGACAGCGTATGTCCAATCAGCGGAGTGTAACTACAGACCCATCTATGACCAGTGGTTTGTAACTCATTTTCTTTATTGCTAATAAATGATCATCACTCTAGAGGGGATGGATGATTTGGGAATGAGAGGCTGCATGGTCAGGTACCTAAGGAGTATTGAGCCCCAAATTTTAGGAACAGAAGCTATTGAGGGGAGGAGCTTCAGCAGTTGTGAGCAGAGTCCCCGAGGCAGGACACTGTCAGGGATGTGAGTTGGGAATATCTCTGAAAAATAAAGAAGACGCTGATTTTATTCTTGGCAATTGACCATACCTGAATTTCCAGTTGTTCAAGGAGTGTTGGTTTTAGAGCCTGGCATGCCTGGGTTCAGATCCAAGGTTTGCTTCTCATTAGCTACATGATACTGAGCAAATAGTCTTTTGGAGCCCTAGCGTCCTCAGCCCTAACACTGAGGCAGCACCCCCTTGCCACCAGGACTGTCAAATGCAATTCAGCTCTTTTAGAAGGGGATGGTTCCTGATGAAAAGGGAGACATTGAGCAGGTACTCTGGAGGGTTGGGATGGGATTATAACCTCTTATTAAAGAGTTTTGGAGGACTCACCGATGGTGACATCATTCCCCATCGTGCCAGTCTCAAAAAGGAACAGCTCCCCCCCATATGATCACATTTCTAATTTTAATAATCCTTTGCCCTCCGGGAAGCTAATAAAAATGAAATTATGGCAAGGTGAATATTATTGCCAAATTTGAATTCTGTATATGAAAAAAAAATGGACCTCTAAGTGCTATCGGAAAAGAGAAACCAATAATCTGATAGAAAAAAAGAAATATTCAGAACTTAGGATTGTAAGGACTTGATGTTCAGAATGTCTTCACTTTTTTCCCTAAACATATTTCCCTGAAAGACATTGAAAATGGCTCCAAGTTGGGTGGGTCATCACCTTACCCCCAAAGTAGTGCTTCTCACTGTCTTCTTTTCCTGAAGGGCTTTGTTCTGGTAGATGAATAATTCAGCAATGAGATGAACTGATCTTTGCTAATATTAAAAACTCTCTCAGGGCTCCTGGCCGGTGCAGTAGGTAGAGCATGTAACTCTTGATCATGTGGTCATAAGTTTGGTCCCCATATTGTAGAGATTACTTAAAAAATAAAATTAAAAAAACAGTCTCAGAAATCTATTGATTAAACCTAGTTAAAAGGACTATCTATAACTCAAGGCAGCTAAGGAATGATTTTAATGGGCAGGGGAGTTTCCACTGTGGCCAGTGAGGGTAGGTGTGATACCCCACGTGGGAAACTTTGGGTATGGTTCCACACCAATTCCAGAATGCAGTCTCTCTTGCCAGGAAATCTCATTTTCTTTAGGACAGTATAAATGAACAAGCTTCAGTGACTTGCCAGGGAATACATCACAGGTCAATAGCATCATTTAATTATTCTGAGATCCTAATTGTGTTTCACATTGCCTGTTCTTTTCTACCACCAAAAGCTATGATGATGCTAAACACAATCCATTAATATAAATTGCTTTTTCAGATAATGGAAACTATTTTTGGGATAGGCCTTCCAAAGTGGGAGAAGTGGCTTTTTTCCCTAATGGAACTCAGTTTCGAAGAGGTCGAGGCTTTGGGACCAGTGCCTTTATAACCCACAAGAGGCTGAAAAGCAGAGATTTTATAAAAGGGGATGATGTTTATATCCTACTGACAGTGGAAGGTATGTCAGTAAAAATAGTTTCATATAAGCTATTTTTGTTGTTGTCATGGCCATTGACTATTTATTATGTTCTTCTGGGTTCCATTTTTAGGTAGAGGAGCAAATGGGCATGAGTGGGATTTTTTTTTTTGTATGAATCATTAACAATATGAAAATAACTAAATAAAAACAGTGACCATTCCAGGATAAATAACTTAATTGCCACTACATGGAGTCATGGAAAATTTAGGCCAGAAATCTTTAGAAACAAGTGAAAGTATAGCTCTCATACCCTAGAATTATACTCTGGGGTTCCAGGAATAGAAATACCACACAAGCACTATGAAATTATGAAATTTAATTTCACTATATGAAATTAAACTAGAAATGAATTTTCTTTATTGTGTTTTTCAAATATATATACGTACATATACACATTAGCACACAAGCATGCATATTTGTTATGTGTCCTATATAAGCATGCACACATATATTTTGTCAGTAGTAGCATTAATCTATTGCCTTTTAAAATTTCTTACCCACAGCAGCTAATAAATACATTTCCCAGGACTACTGGTAGTTTCCATGTTTTATGTGGCACCATTTTAACTCATTTACTATTAAAGACCCACTTGCATCTCAGTAAATCAGCGTCTTATCTGTGATGAGAAGTGGTGCAATTAAAATCCATGAAATTTTTATGTCAGTGTCAATTAGAGTAAATCTAGATGATACTTCTTGGAAAAAAATTATTCCAGAATAACTGTGTCGAGGGAAAAATCATCTTCTGTAGCAAAGAAGAAGTCCCATGTTCATCAGTTCATTTCACCCCTGTTTGGAGGAGAAGCAACAGAACACACTACAAAGAACTGAGACCTGGTAGTTTGGGGGACCTGGTGGCTTGTGTCAAATATCTCCCAGTCTGCTCCCCGCTAGCTAGAGACCTGTGACCTTGGGCAAACCCTCCAACTGTCTTGCACTGCTGTCCCTCGAGGGTGGGTTTTAAGGGCTTGGGCCCCTTATAGCTCAGGCAAGCCCAGGCCCAGGCAAGCTTGTGGTTCAGGTGACAGCCCTACGGGCTGGTCCAGCTTCTGTTTGCCTTATTAATAATTTTACTGCCTGTGAAACCTAAGCATCTGTTTTGAAACTTAAAGATCAAGTGCTTGTTAAAGTCAAACTGATTTCCATCCATACGCTCCCTCTGGCCTCCCTAGACATTTCCCACCTTAATTCTACACCAGCTCAGCCAACACTGGTTCAGCCAACACCGGTTCAGCCAAGCCTGACCTCTACAGTCAATGACCTTTGCACGAACTTCAAATGTGAGAATGACGGCATCTGTACTGTCCAAAATAGCAAAGCCGAGTGCAGGTAAAGGGTAACTTGGACAAGATCTCCCCATTCTCTTGTTAGAAATTTTATCCTTTCCATATTGTAGAATTAAACACTGATAACTTACATGAATGGTCAGTTGGTTCTCATCTCAAAGCCATTCATGGGATATTTATTTTTTGTTCTCCATTTGGGACTTTGGATAGCCACAAGAACAGTAAAAGTATTTATGAAGAAATAGTACATTATATTGTAATTGCCTGAAAAAGTCTTCATGAGTTATATGTCTTATGAAGTCCTTACAGCAGTCTGGTGTGGTTAAGTGGGACCTGTTTTCTAGATGGAGATGGTTCTCTGTCATTCTGGGATGAGTTTGGCCAAGGGCCACAGAGGGAAAGTGGAGGGACTGAAACAGGAGAACTTAATTTTCTCCATTTTCTACGCCACCTTCCTTTTCCACCTTAGGGCCACTGTTTTGAGCAGTAATCCCACTTCTTTTCCTCTGGCCTTGCCTGGCCTCCTTGAGCTGGTCTAACCATTCCCTTCTGATTGAGTTCCATATGTAATGACCAAAATGTTGACCCCCACCTTCAGTAGTGAAGATTTTTGGACTGAAATATCAACTTGTAACTCTAGGTCATGTTCCAATGTGCAGGTGTCCGTCAGGGGAAGACTGGTGGTACATGGGGGAGAGGTGTGAGAGGAGAGGCTCCACCCGGGACACCATCATCATTGCTACCTCTTCCACCGCTGCCATGTTTGTCCTGATGCTGATAGTCACCCTCGTCACTGTCTATTGTATCAAGAAGAAATATCGAAGAAGGACAAGTTCAAATACAGCAGATATATCTCTGGGAAACGTAAGTTGAGTCTTACATTTAGTGATTCAAAACCTATTGATGAAATCATATAAAGATGAATTAAGACTTTCTTATATGATTAAGAAAGAATCTCTTTATTTTCTATGCTGGATAATAGCTTTGAAACCATGAGTTCTTATTACCTTCATGATGGGTCAACAGTTCTTAGAATGGAGTTCATGAGGGCTTTTGGGAAGGAGTTCTTATCTTCCTGGAATTGTATCCAAAATTGTGCAAGTTTGTACTTACTAGAGTGAGCATCTGTGACCCTTCTGAAGGGCAAAAGTGATTTTGCCTCTAAGCTTCAACCTTCCTGGTAGAGGGGACCAGTGAACTATAAGCATTTTCGCTCTAAAGGTCTTTTGCGGGTGGTTGAGCTCAGGATTGGAAGAAGAGGGTGCTGGCCTGTGTGAGACTTTCCATTAAAAAGGTTCTGATCCATCTGTCTCCCTGTGCAGTAACTACATCTAAGGCAAGATTTTCAAGTAGAGGTTTAAAATCTTGCCTCAGAAGGTCTCTAAAATGGCAATAGACTCTTGAAACTACCTTGTCTCAGTTTGGATTCCCTGGAGAGTGCTCCTCGGAGCACAGAGTAATGGAGTAAGGAGAACTGACAGGGAAGAAGGTGAGAGTGTGGATGGGGTTGCAGCTGAGGCCTCAGTTCCACTACGGAGCTTGGATAGTGTCCTGAATTTAGGCAAGGGGCCCAAGCCAAATGTCCTCCCCACATCAATAGCCACCGGGTTGGGGTTACCTTCTGGGAGGGAGTGGACGATTGGGTGAGGCAGGGCCCCTCGTGGCAAGGGCATGTCTGGCAAGAAAGACTTCATTTTGAAGGACAGGACTAAACAGCACACCCAGCACTCACTACCTATGCAGGGTAGAGCACACAGACTCCTAGTCTCACACACGAAAGAGCGGAAGGAAAATGGCGTCAAATCTGAACGTTGTTTAAAGGTGAAGCTATAAAATTCTTCCAGTTCTATTTCATTCAAAATAGAGTCTCTGAAAACTACTAGCAAAACTAAAGAAAAAATGTGCCCAATGAGGGTGTCTCTGAAACTAGAAATACTGCAATTAACTAAATCAAGAGCATATGTTCTGAAGAAAAATGGTGATTCAAGGCATACTATATTTTACAATTATGATTTTTTTGAAGTGGATAAACTAGTATTGAGACACTAAATTTTGTTCGTGAAGTTAGTCAAAAGATGGACAATGATCGTGAACAGAAAGCAAGTAGTTTTTTTTTGTTGGTTTTTATTTATTTATTTATTTATTTTTTATTGTTACTAAAATTTTTTTTTCCAGTGTTCCAAGATTCATTCCCCATCCCCCACACCCAGTGCTCCACGCTTTAGGTGTCCCCAGTACCCACCACCAGGCTCTCCCATCCCTCCACCCCCCTCCCTCCAAGTCCCTCAGTTTGTTTCTGTGTCCAAAGTCTCTGTTGTTTCGTTTCCCTCCCTAGATTACCCTAGTTCCCATTTACTTTCCTTCTCCCACTGTCCTCCAGTTTACCCCTCATGCACC